>JABUQX010123495.1:32500-33754 GCA_015478945.1 Trachelipus rathkii | reverse complement strand
TAGAGGGTGAAAGGGGATCTAGTTATTATAAAAATTATAAACCATTTGCTTTAATTATTAACTATAGATTGAATAAATAAATAGATTTAAATTTCATCTTTTTTGAATAATAATAATAATAATAATAATAATAATAATAATAATAATAATAATAATAATAATAATAATAATAATAATAATAATAATAATAATAATAATAATAACAACAACAATATAGAAGAGCCTATAAAATCCTATCCTTTCAGATAAGGATTGGCTCTGGATTTGTTAATAATAAGCTATTGGTTTAACAGAAGAGGAAGGAAATCAGCAAGTTAGAGGAGAAGAGTTCTATTCCCCCTTATATAAAAATATTTTCCCATAAATAATAAAATTAAAAATATCTATAATCTCCCTTAAATTCAATGTAAATATTTTATACATTTAATTTTTTTTTCCTTCATATAATGTAAAACTTCTTTGAATTCCCCCCTTCTCTAATTTTTTCTTATATATTAAAATTTCTTTTAATATATATATATATATATATATATAATATATATATATATATATATATATATATATATATATAATATATATATATATATATATATATATATATATATATATATATATATATATATATATATATATATATATATATATAAGTTACCAATAAATTAAAAATTTTATTCAATTTTTAATAATTTATTTATAATTTTCCAATAAGTACATTTTTATCAGGGAATTAAGAAAATATTATTATATTTACAATCTGAAGAAATCAAGTTATCGATATATTTCTATAGATAGGTCAGTCATCTTTAAATAATTTTTTTTTGAATTTAAAGGCCAAAAATTATTAAACAACCATTTAATAAAGCTGGATTTTGCTGATGGTTTTCTTAGGGATATTATATAGAGTGAGATAATTATTTATGCTGTACAGTGTACAAGCTGTGCTTGCAGTCAGGAAAAGTTCCAATTTCGTAATATTTTGCATTTCTAATTCTCCTTTACTCTCATAATGCAGAGCTATGGAATAGGAGCAGCAAGGTTTTGGTGGAGACAAATAACGAGTGTAATTTTTTTTTCCTTTTTTTTTTAGCAGGAACCGGTGCCGAACCTCAAAAATATAAATTACAAAATTTTGAAATAAAGGGATTCCGGAACCAAAACTGATTTTTTTTTCTTTGGGCCAGAGTCGGAGTTGGGAAACAAAATTTATCATCTCCAGAGCTCCGTCAAAATGTTCATTATATATGATTCAGCATT
>JABUQX010123495.1:17500-25000 GCA_015478945.1 Trachelipus rathkii | reverse complement strand
ACTCTCATAATGCAGAGCTATGGAATAGGAGCAGCAAGGTTTTGGTGGAGACAAATAACGAGTGTAATTTTTTTTTTCCTTTTTTTTTTAGCAGGAACCGGTCCCGGACCTCAAAAATATAAATTACAAAATTTTGAAATAAAGGGATTCCGGAACCAAAACTGATTTTTTTTTCTTTGGGCCAGAGTCGGAGTTGGGAAACAAAATTTATCATCTCCAGAGCTCCGTCAAAATGTTCATTATATATGATTCAGCATTTAATTTTCAAACTCAGTTGCAAAGGTTAAACTCATTGGAAACGAAAACGAAAAATGTTAATAAGCTTAAGATAGCGATTCTTAATTTTAGCTTTACTACGTTTAAATACTTCCCCCCACAGACTCCCTTTAATTAACATTTTCCTCCCATCACCCATCAAGAGTTAAAACTATAAATCGCATCAAACATTTATTTAAAGTTTCATATGAATTGTTTTATAATATTCCGCGATAATGGAACAAATTATATTTATATAATTATGAAAAAGCAATAACTAAATTTTACCTAGAAAAACAAATAGTTTTTTTTTTTAATACAAATAGCTTCCGTTAAACCCCTTATTAAAGTTGCGTTTTACCACAGCCCGAGAATACCAATTTGAATGAGTTTTCTTTTCTTGTTATTCAATGAATTGCACTATTGAAAAGTGGGAAAGGTCATAACAATTCCTGGCCATGACCTAGATCAGTGGTTCCCAATCTTTTTTTAGTGGCGCACCCCCAAGAATAAAAAATAGATTCCAAAAAAATAGATTCCTTTCACAATATATATATATATATATATATATATATATTATATAATTATATATATATATAACTATATATATATATATATATATATATATATATATATATATATATATATATAATATAACATATATATATATATATATATATATATATATATATATATATATATATATATATATATATATAAATATATATATATATATATATATATATATATATATATATATATAAATATATATATTTCATATTTATAGGGGCCTATATATATATATATATATATATATATATATATATATATATATATATATATATATATATATATATATATATATATATATATATAATTACTAAAAGATAAAATTTAAGGGTTTTCTTCAAGCTTTCATGCACCCCATATGGTATTTCGAGACGCACCCCAGTTTGAAAACAACTGACCTAGATAATACGAAACATTTAAAAAAAAAAAGATTAATTTTGCTCAACGACAAAGATGAAGATAGGATTTGATAATTTATTTTTACTGCAAGAATTTAAAATTATAGAATTATACAATAATTTAAAAAATAAAAAATAAATATATATGTGAAATTTCGTAAACATTATAAGGTTTTAAAAGGTGATATATAAGTACAATTGTGAATCTAAATTAGCCTTACCTGAATTTGTTGTTTCAAAGATTTTTGCTCTTTGAATAAGATCTTGATAGTCCATAGATAACTCTGCCTTTTGGTTTTAGTAATCTATCACTTAAAATCTTAGTTAGGGTAAATTTGATTGGTGAGAAGGTAAAGAGAATAGAGATAGGTTGATAGTGAAAATATTTGAAAAGAAATGAAGAAATTTACCTCTATACCCTTTTACATTTTGAATTTTAACTTTGATTACACAAACACGACTAAATAGTACCGCTTTTGAATTAGAAGTGATTCCACAATTGTCGCAAGACAATGTGATTTTTTAGTGAAATTTAGTGAAAATGGATACCACATGTAGACAAAATATAAATTCCGCTAAAACTAAATAAAAGATACTTTATATACCTAACAGTTTTTAAATCCTAAAATAAAATACTATATCCTAAATTAAAATACTAAAATAAGCAAAATAGAAGATATATATATATGTGAAAGTATATAATAGTTTTTATATCCTCCCACTGAAGAGTTGCAATGAAAACCATTGCAATTAAAAGAATTAAAGTTTTTACAAATCAGATAAATTCCTGCGAAGGAATTCTTGACACTTGACAGCAGCCTGTCTAAGAGGTCTTTCTTTGACTGAATTGAGCTGAGAAATTTGATTCTGTTGAGAGTCAAGTTGAGGTGAATTTATACCTGAAGTTGAAGGTTGTACATCTACAATAGCAGTATCACTATTACTTTGAATAACTGAATTTGAATTTGATTGATCAACTTGATCTGTATTTTCATTGTTTTGACCATCTGAATTGGAGAGATCACTGCTTGCCTCAGCATCAGTTTCTCCACTGGAGACAGAGTGGGTAATAGATAACTCCAATGGGTAGAGATGACAAATAGAATAGTGACAGGTTTGTCCATCTCCCTTTTTTAATAACACACTCCTGATCTTATCGTCATCACCAACAATGACTTCCAGAACTCTGCCCAAAAGCCAGAAGGGTCTAGGCTTATTAGGTGTGTGTATCAGAACTATATCTCCAACCTTAATTCTGTTGGTCCACTCTGACTGATAGAGATTTCTACTAGTCTGGCGCAAATTTAATAGGTAAGACTCATACCATAATTCCCTGAAAGTCTCCAAAACTCTTCCTTGAGCAGTTAGAGTTATGGCTAAGTCTTGTTGTGAGGGAGGAAGTTTTTTCCATATGGGGGTGGAAACTTCATTGAATATGAGGTTTGAATTGCCATAAGGCTTCAAAAAGGAATTTGGAGCAATAACTTCCAAATCATTATCTGATGACCTATAGGTTAAAGGTCTTGAATTGATAACATTGGTGATATTTGAAATACTTGTTAACAGTTGAAAGTAAGTTAAGGTTGCTTTACCTATAGTTTTATAGAGACATCCCTTAACTGTTCGTATCATTCTCTCCCAAACTGATCCCACCCAACTGGAATAGACTGGAATCTTGTAATGTTTGATGTTATTGATACGCATATGTTCGGAAAACATATTTGAAGACAAAGATTCTAACAGTATATTTCCACCTTGTTTGAAATTCCTGGCATTATCTGAGTACAAATTGGATGGTATGCCATATATATTTGTGAAACGTTGGAATGAAAGTAAAAAGGATTCAGTGGACATATCTGGAAGGACATCAACATGAATAGCTCTGATATTAAGGCAGGTGAAAATTAACATACATTTTTTGAAGTTCCTTATCATTAATCTTTACAACGAGATGCCCTGTAAAGTCCACGCCAATATGCTCAAAAGGACGCACAAAATTAACTCTATGATGAGGAAGATTAGTCATTTTTGGATATTTAAAGGGTATACTGTTAAATTTTTTGCATACTATACAGTCTGACAAAACATTCTTTACAGCCTGCCTGGCCTTGGTAATCCAGAAGCCATGAGCTCTGATGAAATTGATAGTGGTTTGAACACCCAAGTGTTGACATCTTGAATGAAAGTCTCTTATTATTAATTTAGTGAGATGATGATCCTTGCCAAGAAGAATTGGATTTATCACATCATCATTATATAAAAGTGTCTTGGCAATTCTACCTTTGGATCGGATTAGGCCTTTATCATCTATGAATAAGTTAAGTTGATTGACCAGCGGTGGAATTTCATCCTTTTTAGGATTTTGGAGAAATAATATCTCCTTAGAAAAACAATGCTGCTGCATTATCTTCAACCAATAGAGTTGGGCTTTCTGATCACAATCTTCATCCAGCCCTTTACTCCTGCTAATGAATTTGAATATTTTTGAAGTTACTTTATAAAGCCTATGCACACTTGAGTAATCTTTAAATTGTAATAAAGACTGAGTAGCTACCACAGATGTGTGACATTGCAAAGTCTTTTCCTTATTGGCCTCAGACAAACATTTAAGTTTACTAATAGGCCATTGAGATTGATCTAGGAGAATCCAAGAAGGACCCTTTAGCCATAATGGCAATTTTGAAAGAAAAATAGAAGTTGTAACACCTCTGGTAATCAGATCTGCTGGGTTTTCAGCAGTATTGATGTAAGCATAAGAAATGGATACTTTATTACTCTGCTCAACTTGATTTTTGATTTGATAAATTTCTTTGAGCCTATTATTTACAAAAACATTTTTATTTTTTGCTCTTCCGGATAGGAGCCATGAAAGGACAATTTGAGCATCTACAAACACCTTTATGTTTTTGAACTGAACATTAGAAAATTCTGATAATATTGATTTGATACATTTGAAAAATAAGAACACAGACAACAACTCTAAAGAGGGCAAAGCCCTAGATTTGAGAGGGGCCACCTTGGCCTTTGAGAATATTAAATTAGAACCTTGACCTATACTATAAATAACAAAACCATAACAAGATGAAGAAGCATCACAAAACACGAATAAAGAGTTTGAGGGAGAAGGTGAGAAAGCACACCTTTCAATTTCAATATTATGTAATTTATTTAAATCTGAACAAAGAGAAGACCAGGAAACTAAAACATCAGCAGGGACCTTTTCATCCCAATCGAGACCTAATTGCCATAATTTCCTAATTAGTAACCGACCTCTTAAAGTTACGGGTAAAAAGATATTTAAAGGATCAAAAACCTTGGACACAGCAGATAACAACAATCTTTTGGTATTTGCATCAGCATTTACTGAAAATTTTGCTAGTTTTAACTTATCTGTAAGAGGATTAAAAAGATATCCAAGAACCTTATCTTCTGATTCCTGATGTTGAACTATTCTACCCTCTTCTTCCATAACAGTTCTTAATTGATCATTATTAGAGTCCCAACTTCTAAGATGGAAACCACCATCTTCCATTCTTTTGTTGCATTCATAATAAAGTTCTTTTAAATGTTGTAGATCATTGCCACTAATAATTAAATTATCAACAAAAAAATTATTTAATAGAATCTGAGTACATGCATCATCCTCATAAGACTGAGCATGATGCTTAATGATATAATTGAGGATGAAAGGTGAGGATGTGAAACCAAAAACAATGGTTGAGTATCGATAAGCCTTTAATTGACCATTACTTTTCCAAAAAAAAAGCAAAAGCGATTGCGGTCTTCAATAGATTTTAACTTAATCTGAAGGAAGGCTTGTTTAATGTCCGCTAACATGACAAACTGATTTGATCTGAACCGGAATAAATGACCCAACAAGGAGGACATAAGATCTGGTCCAGTATAGGCTGCCTCATTTAGAGATGGTAAAGAATTAGTTTTAAGAGAACAGTTAAACACAGGCCTGACCTTTGTTGATACTTGTTCATCAGTTTTGATAACAGGTCTGTGAGGAACCCAAATATAATTTTTATACTCAGAGGGAGATACACTGAACTCTTCAATAATACCATCAGCTAATTGTTGCTGAAAGACATCATCATAGGCTTTAACTAAATCTTTACTTTCCAAATTTTTATGAACTCTATTAAGCACTGCAAGAGCAATGTTATAGTTTGATGGCAACAAAGGAAGTTTATCTTCAATCCATGGAAGATCTATATGATATTTTCCGTCTTTAAACTCTATACCACCTTTGAATTTTTCAATCTGTTTCAAATCATCTTCAGATTTATTATTATTCATACCTTCTATACCTAAGGACTCTAATTTGAACATGTTTTCTAATCCTTGCTCTACCTCAGAATTACTTAGTATGTGGCTTAAAGGATTAAAATAAGAATGTACAGGGTTTAAGACTGCATTAACCAAAGTATGGTTAACCTGCAATTGATTTTGATTTAGATTTTGATTTTGAATATGATTATGATTTTGAACAATTGATGATGGATTTGAAACTCTTATTTGATTGTTGTATTTAAAATTAGTAATATTTCCAAATGGAATAATAAAACGATCTCTTAATTTAACTTAATAGCAGATCCGCTCATACATTTAATCAATTCTAGTTGAGGGAAATACTCTATTAAATCAATGCCAATTAAGGCATCCAAATCAAAAAATGAGTTATTAGACTCTTTATAGCCAGAATCAGCTAATTTGAAAGATTTATTTCTCAAATTAATTAGAGCCTGATCTACGAACTTAATCTCATAACTTAATTGAAGATCCTCATCAACCAAAAGAGGAAGGGTGAAACAAGACTGGTCCATATATACATCAAGAACAGTCTCTTTCAAAGTGCGGGTACTGATACCTAAATAAGTTTTTATATCGTATTGAGTGCTTTGATGATTCTCTACAGATATATTGAGTTTGTCCAGCACTCTTTTAGAAAGGTAGGACCTCTGTGAGCCACAGTCGACTAGGCATCGAACTGAAGCTGAAACTTTACCCCTACCAATCCTTATAGTAATTGATGGCAACAAATATAAATTGTTGGTGCTTTGGCTAAAGCTAAGACATACATTTGTGAGGGTGGAACTTTTCCTTTGCTTACAAAGAGCTGTAATATGACTTTTTTTATTGCAAACTTGGCAACTAAAAGAAAGTTGCTCCTCAAGTCCAGGACAGTGATCTGCAGTATGTTTAGTACTTGAACATTTGGGGCATAGATTTATTTCATTACACCTTTTAATTCTTAACTCATAAGTTTGATAAACATTGCAATTGGTCATCACATGACCTTGGGATGAACAAAACTTACATGATTTTGAATAACCTTTGATTTTGGAAGTGGAAGAATCAATACTATGAGAAGCTTCATTTCCACTAACTTCATTAGTATGAATTTTGAAATTCTGCAAAGCAGAATTGGAGTCAGGCCTATTATTAGATTTTAAGGACTCATTTGTCCTTTGATTTTCATTAATTTTAAATTTAAAATTAGTTTTATCCGAAGTATTTATATTTTTAAATTTTGAATAAGTATTATGGGGAGGGACTTGATTGAAATTTTGACCTTTATTATGATTTGACGTTTTAACAATATTTTTGATAACTTCATTATAGCTATCAAATATTTGATTTAAATCAGGGTAATTGGTATTCAACTTGCGAGTAATTTCTTTGACTACCACATTAGGTAATTTTGATAAAACTATGTGGCTAAGTACTACTAATCCAGTAGCCTCCTCAAGATATTTGAGGTTATAACTCTCAAGTTCATATATTAATGTTCTGATATCATTTAAGTAAACCCTAGTCGCATTATATGTTGGGTCAAATACTGGTTTTAAAGATATAATCCTTTTAATAATTTCATCAATGAGAAAATTTTCATCTAAAAACTCTTTATCTAGAAGTTCAAGAGCTTTATTATAATTATTATCACTAATAGAAAGATTCTGAATTAGGGAGTACGCATATCCCTTTAATTTATTTTTTAAGCAATGAAGTTTAATGGATTCACTTAAATTTTTTTGTAAATCTAAGGAGCTCTTAAATTTTGAAATGAAGGTTTTATAAGCAAACTTATCAGTTTCATTGCCCTCAAAGAAACCACAATCTATAGCCCTAAGAACAGATTCACTGAAATGAGAGCAAGTATTTTTTGGAGGGGTTGAATTTTGATCCCCTTTAAATTTTAATTCACTTAATTTTGATTTAATCGAGCATTGGTACTGAATCTGACTACACAACTCCTTATTATGAAACT
>JABUQX010123495.1:0-7500 GCA_015478945.1 Trachelipus rathkii | reverse complement strand
TTGGATTGATAAAGATTTTCAAAGGAAGAATGGAATATTACAAATCAGTAGTTTTAATGTTTCTCATTCAGCAAAAAATATGTCTAAAAAGTGAGGAAATACTTGAGGGCTGGGATTTAAAAAAATAAAATATTCGTTGTCCTAACTGATAATGCACCAAACATTACAAAAGGCATGAGAGCGACAGGTGTTATAAATGGGACATGTTTTATTCATTCCTTACAGCTAGTAATACATGATGCTATATTTTCTCAAAAATCAATTAAAGATTTAATGACTTTATGTAGGAAAATTGTAGGTCATTTTAGTAGACCACCAATTGCTACAACTAAGTTAACTGAAATTCAAAAATCTCAAAATTTGCCAATACACAAGTTTATCCAAGATTTGGAAACAAGATGGAATTCATCATATTATATGTTGCAAAGAAACATAGAGCAAAAAATTGCAATTACTATATATTCTTCAAATTCTAAAAACAATCTAGATATCTTAAATGCAAATCACTGGAAGCTAATGGAGAATATAATTAAATTGCCACAACCATTTAAAGAATTAATTAAAAGAGCGAGCGATGATGATGTAGATTTATCTTTTGTAATACCTGCAGCTAATGCATTGCAAAAATATTTCGCAAAAACTTGGAAGGATAGCGGTGTAAAAACTATGAAAGATGAACTTTTGAATTCTGTTTCTGAACATTCTGGTACCAATAAAAAGAAGAAACTTTATGCACTTGCAACAGTTCTAAATCCACAATTACAAATTAGCTCCCTTTGATATTATTGATCAGAATAAAAATTTATGTCTCAAAGAAGAAGTAAAACTTCTTATAAAAGCTAAAGAAAATATTACATTAAGTTCAGATTCTGATGAACAAAATGATGATCAAAATGATCAATCTCATACAGATTCTCACGAAGAATCTGAAAATGAAACGGCAGATATTGAGAAGGAAACACATTCAATTTTCTGGAAGTGCTTTGATGACATGCTACAAGAAAATCGTCAGATACAATCAACCAAGCTGGAACGATCAAGGATGAAAAAAAAGTTAAATTGCAGCATACAAGCAGCAGTGAGAGAAGCACATGAATTAGAAAATTACTATTCAACACTACTGTGGATCAATATTTGCAGCAAAACTTATGAGAACGAAATCGGATGCTTGATCCACTGTTTATGTGGAAAGAAAGAAAGCTCTTTATCCTGATTGGATCTTACCATAATTTGCTAGGAAATATCTCTCTGCTTTCGCCTTCAAGTATTATTTAGCGAGTGAATGTTAAGTCAAGCAGGAAATATTTATACAAGTAAAAGGAATTGACTTTCTCCAACACTAGCTGATCAGCTCCTGTTTCTTCATCATAATTTAAGAGCATTTGATTTGAAATATTAGAGAATGGTTACCCAAATAGCAATGCATAACCTATTTAACTTTCCTTTCACGTGACTTGTCTGTCTAACATTATAATTTAATTTTCTCAAAAAATTCTTTTGTGATACTCTATGCAGTATCGATAGCAGCTGGTACATGCACATTTATTTATAATTAATTATTATATATATATATATTATATATAATATATATATATATATATATTATATAATATATAGTATATATATATATTATATATATATATTAATATATTATTATATATATACGGTATATATATAAATTTATTATATTACTATATATATATATATATATATATATATATACATATATTTTTTATATATATTGATATATATATATATATATATATATATATATATAAATTTATTTCATAAAAATCTCATTATTAATTTCAATGAATAATAACTAGATTTATTTCAAAAACTACCTTTTTAAAAAATATAAGGTCTCCGGCGGAGAAAGCCGGGAGACTGTGGTTCTCCGGCGAGCCGGAGATCTTTAAAAAGGCCGGAACTCGGCCAAGCCGGAGCCGGAGCCGGAGATCCGGTGCATCCCTAATTAATATAGTATATATATATATATATATATATATATATATATATATATATATTTATATATATATAAAGATATCCGGAAACAAAGTTTGAATTTATTAATTTTCCATGGGAGTACTCCATCAGACTTTTAGGTTAAAGGAGATGTACTCTATAAATATATATTTTATTTTTGAAAAATTATTTTATGTAAATTTAGCTGAAGCCAAAGTCACTCTTCCGTGTTCGAACAAACTATTCTTATAAAGATGGGTAACAACGATATCCGATAACTTTCGATTATCGGAAAAAACAATCGATATCTGATAACTTACCTCAAACCGGACATTACCAAGTTACAGCCTCTCAAATTGCCTTTAAAAACCATAGACTTTTCATTATTGATCGATCCAGGTTAGGTTTCATTTCAGGCTCTAAGTCAGGTTTTGATAAGTTTTGTTAGGTATACACAGAGAAATCTATGTAGAATATTAAAATCTTATCATAACCTGAACTAGGATGGCCCTAAACGAGCACGAGGCCCACTAATTTTTATTATAAGAAAGTCTATTGGGGAATTTTAACTTTGCAAGGCTGTAACTTTTTTTCTAAAGAAGACTGCCTATTTTCGTTTTCACTATTCTTCATTATTATTTTTTTAGAGTATATCTTGTGATTTTCAAAAAAAATTTTTTTTTATTTTTTTTTAATTAACAAAATCCTATGGTGTTTTTTACAACTTTGAGAGCTGTAACTTTTTTTCGTAATTTCACTATTTCTTTAATTATTATTTTTTAGAGTATGTCCTGTGATATAAAAATCAGGGGATTGACAACCCTGGGTAACATTAACCTTTTTTTTTATTTCATTTTTTTTTTTAGAGTATATCCTGTGATTGTTATGAAAATTGGGGATGAAACCCAACTGCAATGAAGATATTAGAATTATTAGAAATATTAGAAATATTAGAATATTAGAAATATTAGAAATATTAGAAATATAGAGACAGTAAGAAAGCCACATGGGCCTATCGAGACTGTCCCAGTAACCCACTAACCTAACATGCTCATTGCAAATCCGCACATAAGCACCCTAGGGCTTGTCAAATTGCTGCAAACAAAAATCCGTCAATTTTGCTTAGTCAAAAAATTATATATGATGCCCACACCATCCAAATACCTTAATAACTAAGTTATGGTCACACATGCAGTCTACATCTTACTACATCTTATTATAGTAACTAAGAACAGCCAATGGCTTAGTCAAATAAAATATATATATATTATATATTATATATTATTATATATATAATAAGTATATATATATATATATATAATTATATATATTATAATATAATATAAATATATATATATATTATATATTTATAATATATAAGAACCCAGCCAATATGGCTTAGTTAAAAAAAACATTGTTACATTTAGTGCCTATGTACATCGATAACTTACTGTCTATTATATATATATATATATATATATATTATTATATATATATATATATATATATATATATACTATTTATATTATTTTCCCTTTTGAGGAGACAAGGAATATCGATTTACATATCGACTCTTTCAATAGATATATCGCTCCCTATTGCCGCAGTTAATGTACAGGATTTGAAATGTTAACGTGTTTGTTGTCAATTTTCCGAAAATATTTATGTATATATATATTATATATATATATATATTGTTTATAAATCAAAAGAGCTTCCATAAAGGGTTTTTTTTTCTATTTTGAACTATATTATATTTCCATGTGAACGTTCCTATATAACGTTGAAAGTTTTTCTGATATCTCCCACTCTTCGGCAATGACGATTTGATCTGCAATGTTTATAGTGTCTAAATAAACTTAATAATTATAACAATACTATCATATTTATAAATGTTAGTGCTTAGGTTAGGTTAGGTTAGGTTGGGTTAGGTTATATATATCTTTAAAATATGTTTAAATATGTATTTAAAATAGTATTTGGTATTTACTTTTATTATGCAACAATATATTCGACATCTCTGACATAATTTCTCATGTAGGATTATGTTGTATTCTTGCAGAAAATCTATTAAAACACAATCGTTTTCTATTATCTGGTATTTTAAAAATGTCGTCAAGTTTTATCTTTACGCTTTGAGTTAAGCTTTCAAATGGCATTAGGCTTTTAAGCTAGGCTAACAGTAGTCTAAGTCTCAAGAATCGTCAATAAAAATTGTGTATATTTTTAAATTCGAAGTGAAGTTTAAAAAACTGCGAAAAGACCTCTTTTTTACAAATTATAAAAATAATAATGTATATAGAAGGGAATAAAATGCAATTATCCATCTAAAATAATAAATTCGGAATAAATTTCCCAAAACAACTTTTTTAAGGGGTAAGATAAGACTAAATATATATATATATATATAGATATATATATATATAATATATATATATATTATATATCATATATATATTATATATATATATATATATATAGTATATTAGATTTGTGCGGATTGATAATAATTCCTGTAGTTATTTAACATTTAAATTAACAATGAATTTATAAACACCGAATTAATAAGAAATATATTTGTCGCTGAAAGCCGACCCGTGTAGACGCATCGAGGACCCATATAACTATCGAAAAAAATCATATGGCAATCAGGATTATATCTTGTACTTCGCAAAACTGAAAGATCCTATATAGTTATATATATATATATATATTATATATATAATATATATAGTTATATATATTATATTATATATATTTATATATATATATATATATATTTATATAATATATATATATATATATTATTATATATATATATATACTATATATATATATATATATATATATATATAATATTATATATATAGGGAGCATCGGGTGGGGTGACCTTTGACCACTTTAGGCTATAACTTTGTTCCCGGACTTTCCCCTAATACACTTTTTGGGAATTTTTATTTTCTGAAATTCAAGGCCATATTAGTAGGAATAAGCGCACAAAAAAAATGATGATTGTCATGCTAATAATTAAAAAGTTTTATTTAAGTTTAATAAAGCTCCTTCAGCCTGACTTAGAGGGGTGAATCGGACTATCTGTTTAAATTCCTCTTTTACATATGAATTCAATTTATATTTTAATTTTACTATAATATAAATAATTATTTATCATATAAAATTCAGTAATAAGTAATAAAATGTCAATAATGATAAATAAAATAAGAATAAAAATAATCACCCCTCTCCACTCAAAAATTTTGCCACTTTTTTGAATTCGTTTTTTTTTATATAAATTTCATTTTTTTAAACAATTTTCACTTAATATAAGTAACTTATTATATTTAAATTATACGTAATAAAAATGTCAAAAAATAAATACGTAAAATACGAAAAACAATTGTGGTCCGAGTCACCCCATCATCAATTTTTACTGTGGGGTGAATTGGACCAAGTTTAGGTCCCCTTGATTTAGCACTTAATACGTTTGGAACAAAAAATTATAACTTTGCCAGTTATTTAAAGAACATTACTTTGAGTGTATACACTGAAAAAATAATTAAAATCCATTCACAATTTTTCATTTAAAACAAAGTTCAAAAAACTCACATTTTTCAAAAGTGAAATTCTATTGAAAGGCATTTTGTACCCTAATTTGTAACATTTTTTAAAAATATAAAACTTTCTAGAATTAAAGATTGATCTAAATAAAACTTTAGTACTACCGGGTGGTTATTAAATAATTTATATTTTTTTTTTTTTTTTTATTAATATTTTTTTATTTTGTTTAGAGTGGGAACTTTCAAACCCCTCCTTATATATATATATATATATATATATATATATATATATAATATATATTATAAATATATAGTATATATATTATATATATATATATATATATAGATGCAACCGATACCTCGGTATCCGGTATCGGTATCGGTGGTATCGGTCGATTTTTGAGGTATCGGTATCAGGTATCGGGAATTTGTGAGTAGTAGTATCGGGTATCGAAAATTACCGATTACCTTACCGATACCACACATTTTGCGTCTTTAAATTGATTTCAATATATATATATTATATTATATTAATATATTATTATATAATATATATATATATATATATATATATATATATATATATATATAATATATATATATATATATATATATATAAATATATTATATATATATATCACGTACCATGTCCCGCATTGCTGAAGTGTGGTGTTGGTAGTTGAAAGGTTTTGAGCTTATCAACACCATTCACGGAAAGCTAGATTTGATAGGAGGTTTTCAGCACATTGCTATCAGACGAAGAGAATTTAAAAATTTCTTCAATGACTCGACGAATTCGAGAAGGGTAGCTTCACCCTTTCTAGAAATTAAAGTTTCAAATTTCTTCTTTTTTAATTTTTGCATTTAATTATTATATATGATATATATATATATATAATATATATATATATATATTATATTATATATATATATATATATATATATATTATAATATATATATATATATATATTATAATATAATTTATATATATATAATCCGCAATTTATCTGATAGTTTTCTATCTATCGACCTACTGTATGTTTATTATAGGCGTTTCATTTTTATTTGCTGCTTACGAAACGTTAAGCAGAAATGCTCGGAGTTTGCGTTCGTTTGTTTTAAACGCAAAATCGTTTAAAACAATGCTTTAACAAACGTAAGGGTTTCCTGTGATTGGCGGAATTTAGCACGTTCTTACGAAAATGTTTAAACCAAAAAAATATGGCGGCGTGGTAGGCACGTTTGAATTGATATTTCATTCAATAAAATCAGCTTAAAATCTAATTTCTTCCAAATCGATAAACTCCATCACAATAGTTTGTCAAATTATTTGTATATAAACCATTTGTTATTAAATTATTTTGCTGTTTATCCGAAATCGACGAGCTCCATTACAACAGCTGATTTCAATTGTTTGCAAAATAAAAGTAAACCTCGCAAGAAATTGTGTTCGTTTTTGCACGAAATTCAGGCAATTAGTACAGGCAATCAGGAGTGCAAAAGAAAAGTCATGGATATTAAGTGTAGGTTTAAGTGTTTTTTTTATATAAAAATATTCAAATTTTTAAGTTTCTTCACCTTTAGAAGTATATTTTTATGAAGAATGGAGAATTTTTGGAGAGATATACGGTGCCTATTGGGTCATAGTGATCTCTGCAGCTAAATTCTCTGGTTGAGAGATGGTGAGATTAGTTCGAAAGGAAATTCCCGATGTGTTTTGAAGGCTCGCATCTTTGTTGTAGGGAAAGTTTGACCTACATAGTCGATGTTACGGTTGGCACATTTATATTTGTGAACGATGTGTGGCCTCAAGTTCATTGGGATGCTTTCTTTAATCTTAAAGAAACTGCCAATTGAGTTGTTGTTAATATAAGATATAAGAAACTTGCATTGTGGAAGGTTTTTGTTTAAGATATTTCTAATCTGAAAGTGAAGATCATTGGGAAGGGGTCCAATGCAGGGAAGCCGAGCATAAACAGG
>JABUQX010123494.1:0-15719 GCA_015478945.1 Trachelipus rathkii | reverse complement strand
TATATATATATATATATATATATATATATATATATATATATATAGATTTCTACTTTTATATAGTAAATTTTAGCACAGACAGAGAGAGAGAGAGAGAGAGAGAGAGAGAGAGAGAGAGAGAGAGAGAGAGAGAGAGAGAGAGAGAGAGAGAGAGAGAGAGAGAGAGAGAGAGAGAGAGAGAGAGAGAGAGAGAGAGCTTAAACTAATCACCCATTTTTTTTAAATACAAATTATTCTTAATTCACATTTTTAAATGTTTTTAAATGCTAAGAACATTAATTTAAATTTCTAAATAAACTTTCTAAAATAGATTTACGAGTATGTCATCTACAATGGAAAGACAAATAGTTTGAATTAGTATTTGTTCACATAAAGAAAAGAGAAGTTCATAAGTTTCCCTCTCACTTTGTGTATTGATTTAGGATCCAGTTTATTTACTTTAAATTTTGTCAACAATTCATTTCTTGATTGCCTCTCTTAAGTAATTACTTCAATTTGCAAAATGTCTTCTTGTGTATTTTTGTTATTTGTATCTATATATATTATATTAGAAAATTAAAGAGTTTTAAAAATGATCGTTTTATTTAAGGGTTTATAATGTCTTCAATTTTGGCTTTAAATCTGAAGAAAAAGTAACGATTTAACAATGGAGAGAGAAGACAATTTTTTAATACTCAAAAGATTTTTTTATATCCTACTGATGAGTCTCAGATCCTTTGGTCTCTTAAAAATTCTCCAAACCTATTTATGATAAGATCTTTTAAAATGTGTTTATTAAATTACACAAAGAAGCAAAAATTTCGTTATTGATAGGCAATGTAATTTGTCAGAAGTAAAGAGGTGTAAAGAACAAAAATTTGGTTTTGAAAAAAAAAGGGTAATAGTCGTTAATCTGAGAAGCATAGGAAATAATAAAACTACCAACACAGAGCATATATAGATTAGCGAATTCAATTATATCTCATTTTCATTAAAAGTTATATGTGTTTCTCAATGCACATATCTCAATATTTGAAATTTTTTTTTACAAATTTTCTTCTGACCCTCTCAATAATAATAATTAATAATAAAATAACTGAGAATGGAGATGAAAACATTGGCATATAATTCATTTAGTTAAACCAATATGGCTGCAACAATCTAGGAGATAGGATTATCGCGGAGATCTGCGGAATATTTACAATATTTTAAAAACTCTGCATTTTAGAGCTATGTGCTTACTTAAGTATTTAAGTACTTGATAGCAACAGATATGAAGAGAGGCTGTCAAAAGACGATTTCTTAGAAGAGGTAAGGCACAAGTTTATAAAATATTTCTCGACTATACTGAGATCAATAATTATTCTGCTCTGTTTGGCCACGTAAAGGAGACCAGAACGTTCCTTTTTTTTTCACAGAAATCTTTGGACAGTCTCTTACCGAAGGACTGAAATTCAAGAAGTCGCAATATAAAAGCTTGGTTTCCCTTACTTCTGAAACTTTGCACAAAGCAAAAAAAATATAAAAAAATTTTGATTACTTTTTCATTTAAATAAAATATTAAGATGCGTAATTAAAGAATATTCAAATGTTTTAATTAAGGAGAATTTAGTGACAAAGTAATTTTATTTACATATTTTAAAATGCCTCTTTTCAGTGTATGTACTTATTTAAGTATATAAAAGAATATAATGTATATACTAATTATATATTATATATACTATAAATTATTGATATATTAATATATTAAATATCATATATTATTATTGAAATACATTAATATATATAATAAATATGTAATATATATATATATATATATAATATATTATATTTATACTAGTATTTATATATAATATATATATCTATTAATATATATATAGTTACCTGCGTTATGAGCTCTCCGAGGTACAATTAGTGGTCATTCATAAACAGTTAAAATTTTTAACATACATTTATTATTTTCAACAATGACGCTAACAGAGCAAAAAGTTTACGTCATTAGACCGATATAAAGATAGACATTGCCTTAAATAGTTCAAAATATAAAGCACATTAAAAATTTTATCAAAAACAGTTTAAAAGATAAAGCAATAACAATGCTTTACTTCAAAACAGTTTCAACAATATTACAAAAAAACTAGACCTTAGGCAAGATCACAGACTTCTAATTAAATAATTAGCCCTAATCAGAGTGGCAAAACTATTAAACTTATCGTTGCATTCTTTAATCATCTTACTGGCACAGAAACAATATCCTTGTAACACGGAACGCCCTTCGGAAAGCGGCGCCGCACCAGCTCGTCAACCAGGAATTTTCAATCATTAACTTCTATTCAGTGGCATTCAACAGTACCTCGGCCGAGAGAACTGCCATACGCTGTCCTCCCGGCGTATATTCAGAGTATGTCCTCGCTGAGGTCCGCCACTTCATACATAGTCATGCTAGTTTAAAGTTCGATGGTTCTCAACTTATGTTTTAAACGGTCCCCAAATTTGCGACCCCTTACAAACTCTTTAGCTTCCTTTATTCTGTGCTAAACAATCTGTGCTTTCCAAACCTCTAGCTTCGGTTTTAGCTACAATTGGCCTCTTCTGTAACTTAAGTTGGTCTTTTTTTTTTCATTTTCAAAAATACCCTCTCTCACAATATATATATATAGATAATATATATTATATAATATATAATATAAGATATACTTATTAATTTATTTATATTTAGAGGATACTTTTATTCTATATTATAAAAATGCGTTACTATATTTATTATAAATTACCTATAGTATATTATAATTATAATATTATATTAATAATAATATATATTATTATATATAATATTATAATATATATATATAATATTATATTAATATTAATTACACATAAATACATATAATGATTATATATATATATTATATTTTTAGAGTATATATATTTATATTAACATTAATATTTAATATATTATATATTCTTTTAGTTTTTATAGTTATTAAATTTATATATATATTATACTATATATTCAATATATTATAATTTATACTATTATATTAATATATTTATAGTGAAATGATCCTTCCATTATATATATATACCGTATATATATATAATAAGTATTATATATATTATATACTATATTTATATTATTATTAATATTATTATATCTATTAAATATACAGCAGTATTGAAACAGAAGAAACATCTTATGGAAAGACGAAAGGAATTACGCCTTCTCTGGGAATTGAACCACGGCGAAGCGTGTTTAGCGAATGAGACAATATATCCCAATTGCCTTTACCACTGAGCTACTATCCCCCAACCCAAAAAAAGTTGGGTTCAAGTAAGAGAACGGCAGTAATTCTCTACCTTACCTTATTGTGTCATTGTTTAGGACCTTTATTAATACAATTCATTTATGCAAGGTATTAACATACTACAAAATTATAAGAACGAGAATGCAGGCGGACATTTGGTGATGTCACCTTGAAGGGAGCTTGGTGCTTTAAAAACTGTTCTTGAACCCAACTTTTGGGAAATTAAACAAAAATTAACTGCTTTTTCAAATTATCATTTCCCCTGAATCATTACACATTTCTTTTCTTCTAAACTTTTAGATCTGTTCTTGAATAAGTGCAACCTATATAAATAATTTGTAGGATATTTAGTTTATTATATAGTGGAATATAGACAGTATATATGAAAGTATATACCGTATATTATATATATATATATATAATTATATACGATACTATATATATTATATATATATATTATTGTTAAATTTGTAAAAGATAAATGGGGTAAGATAGAACATACTGACTTCTCGGGATTGAAACACAGCGAGCGAAATGAGGAACATATACCGATTTGCCTTACCACCTGAGCACTTCTCGCAACCAAAAAAAAGTTTGGTTTAAGAACAAGTTTATCTACCGAGCTCCCTTCACGGCGACATCACCAGGTGTCCATCTTGTCCTCCCTCGTTCCTTGTATTTTAGATGTTAAATATTAATAATCGCAATTGATATGTTGTAAAAAGAATATAAATAGAATTAAAAATACTGCCTTTTAGACCTTTAAGAACTATAGAACGTTCAGAGCACATGGGACTGTCGAGACTGTCGCGTCAAACTAACCAAAATGTCATCATGCAATTCCACAAGCACTCTCAGGGCTAGTTAATTAACATGTAACTAAAATCAACCAATTTGGCTTTGTCAAAAATAATGATACATTAGTATATGATGATCACCAACCACTTACACTATGCCATAAACTAAGTTATTGGTCCACAATGCACATATCTAATTAAAAGCTACTGTAACTAAAACCCGCCATTTTGGTTCGTCAATAATATTATATGATACCCAAACCCATCCGATATACCATCCAACTTTTGCTTCAATGTTGGCAGTCGAGTCAACTCAACAGAAACTGCCTATGGAGAGGATTCGAATATTTTAACAAACCCTATTAAAGAAGCATCGCTTTCTTTATTCAAATGCGCATCGCTTTGTTTATTTTTTCTCTATTAAGGACCTTGTCACCTGTCCATGCTCTACTATGAGAAAAAATTTATTGATTCTTCTTTATCAATCAGATGTATAAATATTGTTTGTATTAGACTTGTATCATTGTCCTTTTTGGGAAATCGCTTATTCTACAGAAAAACATCTAACTTCCTTCAACCGTCTCCTCATAGCTCTTTTCCTCACCCAGAATTCATTCTTAGTTGCCCTAACGGTTGCAACTCGCTTATCGTCATAAATCTAGAGTCTTCCTTAAATTAGCTGGGCCCAAACTTATGTGCACAATACTCTACATTCCGGGCATAACATAGCATATATATAACAGATTTACTTAAACTTTTCTTGCTCTTGTAAAGCAACATTAAGATTTTATTCTTATGCCCAGTTATTAGGCTTATTTCTAGCTTCTGCCGGATTGAAACCACCGCGTGTTGCAAATTGAGGACATATACCCGATGCTTACCACATAGCAATCCTCCAACCCAACAGTTGTGTTTTCAAGAACAGGCTTTTTAAGCAGACTGAGACTCCATTTCCGGCGATATCAAGGTGTCCAGCCTGTCCTCTACCCCACGTTCCTTTATTCTTAGATGTAAATATTGTATATATCGCAATTGTGTTGGAGAGTGCTCAGTGGAAAGCATGGGCTATATTGTCCTTATTGCGCAACACCAGGTTGTTCAATCCCGGAGAAGGCAGATAATTCTAATCTTCCCATCTATGTTCTTTGTTTAGAAACATAAGGAATGCGATTTAGCAATTCAAACGTATATATTATATATATTATATATAATATAATATTTATATATAATATATATTTATTAATATTAGTATATATATATATATATATATATTATACTTTATTATATTTAGTATATATATTATATATATATATGTATATATATATTATATATTTATTATTATATATATAATATATAATATATTATATATATATATATATATTATTATATATTATATATATATTATTATATTTTAAATATATATATATTATTATATGTATATATTATATATATATATATATTTATTTATATATTTAATATATAATATTATTATAATATATATATATTATATATATATATATAATATATATATATTATATATTGACTATCTTGATTAGTTACTAATTAGCTCATTTTAAATTGCCACTTTCATCACTATTTTCGAAAACTCTTAATTAAAAAACTTTAAACAGAAACATCATTAAAGACAGACGGCAGAAGGAATATAATAAGTTAAGGGCCGTGAGGGAGGTAGGAGTCGAGGTGAGGGATCTGGGTTAGGAGAGGGGGCTGCTGAGGGAAGAAATATAAAAAGATTAAATAATTGCTTCCATTTATTAGTTTTTTATTAAATTTTTAATTTTCGAAAATATTTTGGCTTAAAAACAAAAACAAAATGTAATTGGAAAAATTAATCAGTATGAAAGCAATTGAAATTTTTTGTTTGTTTGTACATTTGAACACATTTTCAATAAGTTTTTTTTTTTTTTTTTTTTTTTTTAATTGTATTACAGGCATCTACCACCAACGAGTTGTGTAATAATCTGGCCAGGCTGCAACGCAATTAAGGTCTGTCCATAGAATAGTTCATACTAGCCATATCCGCAAAAGAAAGACTTTCGTAGCCAAATTCAAGAAGAGGAACGACAGGATACTGATATTCACAACTAGGCCCATACTATTAAATACTTTGATAATGATTCTTATCAGAGGAATTGAAGCTCTTGATACTTATCTTTTGCACACAATTATTTTGATAATTAAGTACACTTACACCTATTGTAAACCCTACCTACACATTACTCGTAAATACCTAATTACACTTCAGATATTCATACCAATTTCCACTTTTACTTACACCACATAAACGTAAAGAAAGTCATCTTTTTTCAAATTATTCTGTCGGAATTTTTTACGGATGCTTAATAATTATAATTATAATTATAGTCAATAACAGAATGAAATTTTAAATTAATACTATTAGTTTTAATATGCATTGAAATGATTACTTCTTCTTTTTGCTGCATTCAATCAAACACCTTATTCAGGACAGAGATTGAACATAGATATAAATAAATGAATCAGTTATACTAATATTTAGTTGTAATATATACAAAAATTAATGCGACTACAATTTCTGAAAGGGGGCTACTAGTTCGCAAACACAATGATTGTGTCATTTGTGCCCAAATAATTACACGGTGAATTAATTTAGTAATGTAGGTTTAGTTTGAGCTTTTGTGCAAACGGGAAAACCTCGATTAATTGTACCCTGATAGCCGCATCAATATGGATATAATAATAATCAAAATATTGTATAAATAAATTCTTGAGAAATTAAATAATAATGATTTGATGCTAGTGCTAAGAATAATTGGTGTAATAATAACTACTAATAGTTATTAATATAAATAATAAAAATAAATAAAATTATAAATTTATAATAATAATAATAATAAATATAATAATATAATTAATATAAATATCAAAAGATAATAAATATTACGATAAAAAAATATAATCTGAATTTATTAAATAAAATAAATCAGAGAAAAAAGTGGAAATATATATTGTATTATTATGTGAATTTTTATTTTATTTTTCATTATTATTATTATATTATATTACTATCATTCATTATTCAAATTTGTATCATTGATTTTATTATAAATTTTTAATTATTAGTTTCATGATTATTATTATTATTATTATTATCTATTTCTTTATTATTATTATTATTATTATTATTATATTATTATTATCATATTATTATTATTATTATAATTTCATTCATTTTTATAATATTTATTATATTATCAACCACAGGTTGCGCTTATTTAAATTAGAACTTGACACCAGTAAAGGGGAAATTTAATCTTCATAACAGTTGCAAACTTCATTGATTCTTAGAGACACTCAAAGGAAGCACATAATAGATGTCACTTTTCTTGTTATAAGCCTGCTGACATAAGTTTAACTTTCTAATATTAATGTAGTTATGCTTCTGCTCAAACAGGAAGATAAATACATATTCAATTTTCCTTTTCAATTATATATTACATATATTATATATATATATATATTTCTATATATTTATATTATATATAACATATAAAATTTATTATTTATATATATTATATATATATATATATATCTATATATTTTTATACCAATTATATTATATATATATTATATTATATATAATAATATATATAATCATTATATATATATCTATTATATATATTATATTTTAGTATATATATTACTTTACTCGCATGGCATACGTTCTTAGATACTTACTGTAATTAGATATTTAGAAAAACAAAATGCATATTATTAGAGTGCGAGATAGATCAAAGCATATAATAATGTGCGTTTAGGAACCAAAAATAATTTGCAGTTATAATGCAATTACAATCTTAAAATTAAAAAAAAAAAAAAACTTAAAATTCAGGAGGAAAAGTATTTCGATCATTTCCCCAAAATCCGGCACACATCAATCAGCAGGCAAAAAATTAGACGCATGCTAGTTTTTAAAAAATCATTCACAAATCATAATAAAAAGCACAGTGTGGACATAATAGATAATATTACCACACCAATTTAAACTAAAAATATACACATAGCTGCACTTACCTAAATTAGGTTTTAAGGAGAAAAACATAACTAAAAGAAGAGTCACCCTAAAAAAACTTGGAGTGGTATGAAGAACAGAAGGTGGAGTGACTAGGCAATTCGCATATACTATAGCCTCGTATGCATTAAAATAGGAACATATGATACGCACATAGTCTCTGTCACATACTACAAGATGCTGTGATAGTAAGAATACAAACTATACACACCACACACACATATATATATCATATATTATAGATATATTATACTATATTAATATATATTATAATATTATAATATATAATATTTTTATATTATATATTATTATTTTATATTATATGTATATAGTTATATAATTATTATAATACTTATATATAAATATTATATATATATTATATATTATATATATATATTTACTTATATATATAATTTATATATATATATTATATATATAATCTATAAATATATATATAACTATATTATTAGAAAATAAATATATAATATATATATATATATATATCTATATATTATATACTTATATATATATATATATAGTTAGTAAAAAGTTCAAAATTGTTAGTTCCTGCTGTTAAAGCAACACCTTAATGAGAGTGATCCATCAATACAGAATATAGAGAGAGACTGGAGAGAGTAAATGTGAGATGGAGAAATTGTGTGATGAAAATACTTCGTTTTCACTCACTCAAGTAGAAAACTTTAGTTAGATATTTGACGTATACTCCAATCAAAGACAAACGACATCCTTATTTATAAAGTGGAAACTGATGGGAGCCGTAGCATCGAAAAGTCCTGATCATTCATGATACCTAATTTCTTTGAAATCTTCTTAGCTAGATAACTGTAGTTTTCATTCTAAGAAAAGCATTAAAGAGATTAAGAACAAATATGATTAAAATTCGCAGTTTACTGATGTTCAATTTGCATGATAAATTACGACGTCAGGAAGAAGAATTTTCTTTTTAATTAAGTATTATATTCAGCCATTTTTTTCATTACCGATGAACACTAAAAGAAAAACATTAGCAATGTCCAACGAGGTAATAAAATGTAGGAGTATTATAAGCGAGAGAGAAAAAGAAGGATATCTTGTTAAAAAAAGATGAAAAGAATCCCAATATGTTTCCAAATCTTCAGATTTAGGATAGATTTAAAAATCCTTGGAGAAAACAAATTTATAGAGGAAGGACGATAAAGGTTGACTGAAATACAAATTTAACACGAAGGAAAGGTTATAGTTGATAAGGAAAACAAAATACCTAGATTGTGTGTAAGGTCAAAAGCAGTTTTGAGGGTCACAGGAAACATACTGTTGAGACTATTTACCTCGCTAGTAAAAAACAAATGATTGTAAAAGCCACATCTTTTACAGAAATTACAATATCAGGAATTAATGAGATGAAAAGAGGTGAAGAAGGAGGGGGAATAAAAATGAAATCGTCTAATGTTGAATTTTAGGCAAAGTTTTGGACTAAGATTTCAGCTTAAGCATGAAGTAAGAAATACGGGTAGGTAAAGAAGAAGACTTAAAGTTATACTGAACATTTTTTGCCAAAAAAGAGAGAAAACAGGGAGTGGAAACAGCACCAGAAGGAAGAAAATAATTTTTTGGATGAAAAAGAATGAATTTTTCACATTTGGAAGACATGGTGTGCTGTAAGTAGTTACAGATTGTAATTATTCAAAGCATGGACAAATATAGAACACGCAAAGTTAAGCAAAGGTTATAATTTTAATTGATCTGAAATTAAATAGACTCTAAGCCTCCACTATATCTTATTGTCAGTAAGAAATGTACTGCTAGCACACGAGCTGTAGCGTGATGCGTGGTAGAGTTTCTATAGCCAAAACTCAAGGGTAGAAGAACCCAAGAAAAAGTTCTCAAAAGAAATTCCTCTCCTTGATAAAGCTTTATGAGGTGTGAACTTTTATAATGAAAAAAATTATATGGTCTGCTCGCTCCCAATTAATATTTCATTCTCAAACAATTTATAATCATTATTGACTAAGCACTAATCATTCTCGAGAACCCCCGTAATCATTCTAATGGATATCAAAGAAGAATAACCGTCATGTCACATTATCTTGCAGAATCATAGTTTCAAAATGTCTCCTAAAGAATATTTATATAGATAAACAGGTTATAAATATAAAAGGGGTTTGGATAGCAAAGAAGAGGATGAAGGAAAGATAAACAGAAAAAAAAATATTTAGTTGTAAATTTGCTAGATAGACGAAGTCATAAGATAGATTATTCCGGTGATTAGACTCCTAAAAAGCTAACACGATAAAATAGCAGCTTTATATAATACAAACAACCATCATCTCCTTTCCACAATATAACTCCATTTCAAATATACTAATGAATATCTATTTTGCCATTGAGGTAAACAAAACATATTCGTCTATCTTCGTAGCAGAAACATTAAAAACTTTTCCCTTTTTTTTCGCTTAAAATTTCGGAGTCTCTTGACGAAGACATGAAATTTATATAGGGCAAATAATCCTCTTACAAGCTTTCTCTCAAAAAAAGATTTAATCAGATTTTCAAAAAAAAAAAAAAAAAAAGAAAAAAAACAAACAATGGTTTAAACCTCAAAATATTTTTTTAAATCTTAATTTAGTGACAAGGATTAAATTTGTGTTTTACCATATTTTTAATGGCGCGTTATACGATAATTATTTTATTATTTCTCTTGATTTATATATGTATATATTCTTATATATAATTATTATTATATATATATTAATATAGAGAGAGAGAGGAGAAGAGACAAAGTAGAGAGATTCAAAATCTTTTTTCAAATTATTTCGTAGCACGTTTTCGCCTGAACGAAAGTTTTCGTTCACTCGCGAAAATTTAGCGTATTTTTTCGCTCGAACAGAAAGGTATGACGCTTGGCTTTTATCCTATTAATATTTTATATGAAATATGAAGATCTCCCGTACGTTCCACTGCTTATAAAATTTTACTTTTTAACAAGTTTATTCTTGGGATAAGGATTACCAAATGAATTTAGATCATTATAATTTGTTATTACTAAAGTAGTTGATTTTCTTTTAACATCTTATATTATTAAGATCAGTTTATATCTTTTTAACTTTCACTTATCAAAAATTCTAGTAATTTTATTTTACATTTACATTCAATTATTTTATTTAAAAAGACTAAAAAATATTAGGTAGGCAGCTTACCTTAACCCTGCCTTACCCTATCGTTACGCCCCCTGATATATATATACTATATATATAATATAGTAACTTATATATATATATTTTATATATTATATATATATTAATATATATTATATATATAATATATACAAGTTATATATTAGTTACTGCTATATATATTAATATTATATATTATTATTATATATACTATAATTAATATATATATATATATATATATATATATATATACATTATATCTATATATATATATAATATTATATATTATATATATATTATATTATATATATAGATTTATAATATATATTTATATTATTATATATATTATATATAAATATATAATTATATTCTATATAATATATATATATATATTATACTATAATATATATATATTATATTATTTATATATATTTTATATATATTATATTATATATATATAATATATCTATATATATATATATTTATAATATATATAATAACTATATATATATTATATCATATACGCAGTATAATATTACTTACTATTATAATAATAATCTATCTACTATTATTATATAATTTATATTTATAATTTATATATATATATTATTTATTATTATAATATTTATATATATTATTATTTTGTTGACAATTTGCTTATATTATTAATATTAATATATTATCTTATATATATATATTATTTATATATATATATATTATATATATATTATTTATATATTATATATATTTATCAAACTATTATATATTATATATTCTGTAAAATATATATATATAAATTACTATATAATTATATATATAATATATTACAGAGTATTATATACGAGGTTTGTAACTTAATTTTTGGAGCACTACCCTTATACTAATATAATTATATAAGGTTACACATTAAAATAAGCATGATACCGTTAAATTAGTCTTAAGATATGTTGTAGTAAATATGCTTATATAGATAGGTTTACATATATTTAAAATATTAATATTAATTATATATATTATATATATTTATATTATAATTAATAACATAATTATAGAATATAAATCAATATTTTATAATTTGACTTTAAAAAACATAAACAACAATTTTCATATATTATATTATATAACTAATATATTATATATCATATAATTATATATATACTATTATGTATATATATTTATATTTTATATATCTTATATATAGTATTATTATATTATTATTATATTTATAATATTAGTATATAATTAATATATAATTTTAATCTATGGTTTATATATATATAATTAATATTATATCTAATATATATATATTATATTATATATATACTATATTAATTATACTATAATATATATATAGTATATATATATAATAATTTATATAAGAAATATAACCATATATATAGTATATTTATATCATATAATTATTAATATATTTATTCTATATTATTTGATATAAAGATATTAGCTTGTATGATCAATTAAGTTGTTTGTAGTAATGCATCTTATAACTTATATTGTATTTGTATTGTTTTTGATCCGATCTGTTTTGTATTTACTGATATTTTAGTTTGCTTATTTTATATTCTCGCTTTTTCTAATCACCGTGTTTTTCGAGCAATTAATTTAAACTTTAAACCATAGAGTGTGCTAAATGATTAATCAAGGTCGAATGGCCTTAATTTATGAGCACAAATGTAGAAGCAAATTCATTTTATCATTGAGTTGTGGCGTGTCGTTTTATTTGTTCTCATTTGATTGATTGGTAAATATTTCTCTAGAGTTATTCTAAAGTTGTGTATAAGGAGACTATATATCTATATATTATATAATATATATACTTAGCTTAAGTGAATAAAATAATTAATATAATTTGTAATAATAAATTAATATGCTTTTGAATTATATTTTAGTTTTTATAATATATATTTTTTTAATTTCGTAAACTAATATATTTTGGTGTATATTTAAAAGTAAATTCTCATTGGTTTGAAATTAATACAGAAATGTAAATTTATTTTGAAAATAATTATATATTTTATTTTTTTTTATACTCACCACTTGCATATCTAATATAAGTATATCTTTTAGTATATTACCACACTTTTCATATCTTATTTTGTATCAATTAAATCGTTTAATATTAATAAATGATCTAAAATATGTATAATACAGTGAAGAATGAATATCTATATCTCTAACGCTTTATAGAAGTAATACTAGATATAGTACTCGCATGTATAAGGTGATTAATTTCAACATAAAAATAATGATCTAACTACTTCGGAGTCTAGTATCTCCAGATCATTTAAACTATATTCAACTAAACTGTAATTCATTCATGATATACTTATATTAATTTACTATACTTATTAATTTAACATCAGGAATATAAATTACTTATTTTATATAACCTACTACCAAATATAGATATTATAAACTTATATATTATATAATTACTACTACTTATATTATACGATCATATCTCGCTTCTCTCTATACTATCGATCAATGTATCGTTGTGTGTAAGTGTGCATCTCTGATCCTTTCATCATCATAGCATCATTATAATAATACAAGATATAATACAACTTAATTATTACTTATATATATTATACGTATTCATATATATACTTTGAATTATTAATAAACTATTAGTGAGTAGCTCCTCTAGCCTAAATAAATATTATATTATTAGTAAGTTAGGGTTTTTAATGATTCTTGGCCTGTTATAAAATGTAGCTATTTTTTATTTAATATAATAATAAATCGTTTTCTTCAACTCGTTCTATTATAGCTTGATAAAACTTGTTTTACAATATTTGAGCAATAATTTCACCTTCTCTATATAATAATATGAAATTTATAATTCAGTACTTAATATATATATGATAAATGATATATATAGCTATTTATATATTATATATTATATATACTTAAACGATAATGTTCCTCTTTTCTATTCATTATCTCACCATCACATATTTCTTCTATTGCTCATCCACTTTTACATTTTACAATCTTGCTTTATCTCTCTCACATCTTCAGTAATATACCTACTTTATCATTATAATGATGCTTATAGTCATGAATTGAAAGGTAATATCTCCTCTCCAAAAATAAAATCCAGGGGGGAACTGTCTAGTTGAGTAATTACGTAGTTCTTTAGATCTGCAAGGACAGTTACAAGATAGGCTTCCCATCTATGCTTTCCCTATGTCTTTTGCTATTCTTCCTTTCTCTCCTCGCTTATCCATAATCTCGCTTATTAGACAGCGATAATCTTTCTTATCTTTTTCCTTACACTAATCTTTTACTCATCTATATATATCTACAAAGAAAGTCTCATACTTGTTTTTGTTTCTCCTTTTTTATTTGATATTTCGCGTCAATGCTTCTTTCATTTTATCAGATATTTCATCATTAATCTTGACATCATTAATAGGCGTGTACTCTCCGGCGATTACATTTATTATAAATTACGGAATAAATTTCTGCTGAATATTTTCATAATATAATTATAATTAAATTATGATCTTTAATATAATGATAATATATAATAATTATTATAAATTAATATACATTATTAATAATAAATTATTTAATAAAATAATCATTAAATTATAATTAATTATTATAATAAATTATTAATAAATTAATTCAAATAATTAATATTAAATTATATTTATATACTATATATATATAATGATATTATATATTATAATCATTATTTAATTAATATATATATTAATATAATATAAATCATTATCTATATATTTATATAATATATATAATAGTATATATATATATAATAATTAAATTTAAATATATATTATATTATAGATTAAATATAATTATAATATAATATTATTAATATATTTATTATATATATAATAATATATTATATATAAAATTAATTATTAATATTTATTATACCTAAGATTTTTTTATCTGTTGATGCGAACATTGTTGTTGTTTGTTGCTGTTTGTGGTTGTTGTTGTTTTGTAGTTGTTGTTGTTGCTTGTTGCTCGTTGTTGTTGTTTACAAATTTTTGTTGTCGTTTTTTTTGTTGTGTGGTGGTGTGAAGATGATTATTATTGCCGTATTATTATATATAATATATAATAATATTTCAATAATATATATTTATTATAAAATATATTATAATCTTAAATAATATTAAATATATATATATAATATAATAATAATAATAATATATATAACATATATATATAATAATAATATCAAATTATTATATAATTAATATAATAAATTATTAGTATATTAAATATTCAACTAATATATATAATTATAATTAATATATTAATAATATATCATTATAATAATAATATATAATTATAATCTAATAATAAATATAATATTATATATAATATAATA
>JABUQX010123493.1:12500-15000 GCA_015478945.1 Trachelipus rathkii | reverse complement strand
AATGTATTCCTTTTTCCTGTGGCTATTGTAGTTTTTGAGATATGGATTGATGATAGTTGTCGCTCTAAACCAATTATCACCTATATATATATAGTATATATATATATATATATATATATATATATATATATATATATATATATATATATATATATATGTATTTTTCTATAATATATATATCATATATATATATATATATATATATATATATATATATATATATATATATATATATATATATATATATATATATATATATATATATATATGTGGTACATTATGCTTCATTAGTATGCTTTTTAGCAATTATGCTTAAAAAGTAGTTTTTTCAATAATAAGTCGACAAGCGCATAAATTGCCATAATAAGTAATTCAATCTTAAATAAATAAAGTATAAATGAAACTAATTTGTTATTATAAATTCTATTTCATTTTCCCCGTCCCTCTCTTTAACCTACTTTTCCACAAATATTTTTTTTCTTAGAATTTCTAGTGGTGTTTTCCACTGGAAATCGGAGACTGCGCATGCACACAATTGTTAGCTTACAAATATTTTTCTTAAGACTTTTTGTGTATAACGCTTGATTTCAATGGAAGAATAGGAATGTAAGATATATTGAAAAGGTTTTGCTTCTTCTTATAAATATTTATACGAGTATATTCTATGAGTTTTTAACAATGAGCGTTTAATTCTGCGGCACATGCGTATAGTATAATTTCTATTTTCTCTCAGCTCAGGTTTTGTTCAATATTCATGGAGCACGAGATAGAAAATTTCGTTCAGTCTGCCAAATTACTCGAAGGGAAAGAGTTGTGAAGTGTTTTTCATGCCTCAAGTTGAATAAGAAATGACGTGCATTCCAATTTGGTTACAAAATAGATCAATTATTTTCTTAAAACGTATTTGTATTGTAAGATAATTTTATAAACTGACATTGTTTTAATTATGAAATGGAGTTTTAGTGAATATACTTAGCAATATTTCATTTTGTTATTATACAATCGTAATTAATAAATAATTAAGAAAAAAAGTTGAGAATTTAAATTCTTAGAAAACTAAGAAAAAATTTCATAAGATTTTCTGCCAACTTAAACAGAATTAAACATGGTAATGAAAAAAGCTCCCAGTTCCCCTTTAGTACATACAGAGGATGTTACATCACAACTGAACAATGACAGTAGGTCAGAACCCTCTGACCTGTCGGAGAAAGGTCAATCAACAAGTACATCGAAAGAAGACGTTGAAACAATTGATCTACTAGACAAAACCGACGACGTTGAAGAGAAAGACCCCGATGTCTCTCCGAAAGCAGAGTTTTACATCGGAGACGAAAGGATACCTTCACCTACTTCAGACGAAGAGAAAGATACGCTGACAGATATGAAACAGTTTTTGTACAAACCTACGCAAGATCTTAACATTCCCATTCAAGGGCAAAATACCTCATTTGAAAAGGTAAGTGAAATAATTATATTAATTATATATATATATATATATATTATATATGTTATATATGTTGTTATATATATATATATATATATATATATATATATATATATATATATATATATATAATATATATATATATATATATATATATATATATATATATATATATTATATATATATATATATATATATATATATATATATATATATATATATATATAGGTATATATATTATATATATATATATATATATATATATATATATATATATTATATTATTATATATATATATATATATATATATATATATATATATATATATATATATATATATATATATATATATATATATATATATATATATATATATATATATAGGTATATATACATGTATTTCATGGTAAGTATTTGCAATAACAGGTCCTCTAAACAGATTTTTATAAAATCACAGCATAGACTCTAAAAAATAGTAATGAAGAATAAAAAAATTATTTGTCGTCTCTTTAGGAAAAAAGTTACAAACTCTCAAAGTTGTAAAAACCCTATAGGATTTGTTATTAAAAACGAATTTTTTTTTTGAAAATCACAGGATATACTCTAAAAAAATAATAATGAAGAATAGTGAAAACGAAAATCGGCAGTCTCTTAGAAAAAAGTTACAGCCTCTGAAAGTTTAAAATTTCCTCATAGACTTTTATAATAAAATTAGTGGGCTTGTGTTGTTTTAGGTCATTAGGGTTATATGATAAGATTTGTTAATTCTACATAGATTTTCTCTGTGTATACCTAACAAAAACTTATCATAACCTGACTTAGAGGGCCTGGAAATGAGACCTAACCTGGACTGATCAATATTGAAAAGTCTATGGTGATTTTTAACAACTTTGAGATGCTGAAACTTTTTTCCTAAAGAGCGAATAAATAATTTTTTATTCTCTATTACTATTTTTAGAGTCTATGTGCTGTGATTTTTTTATAAAAATCTGTTTAGGAGGCAGTTATTGGAAATAATTACCATATATATATATATATATATATATATATATATAT
>JABUQX010123492.1:7500-11162 GCA_015478945.1 Trachelipus rathkii | reverse complement strand
CGTAGCCTGTGCTCAGGAGTTTGAAAAGCAGTTCCAAAGCATCACTAAGGATGAGCTAGCTTACAGAAGTCAAGTGGACGAGATTGACGTTCGAATGTAAATAAAAATAAAGCGGTTAGAAAATCAAGGGACCCGGGACCCCCTGTGGGGTGGGAGGGGGTCGGAAGAAAGTGAATTCGTCGGCCGTTTGGTTTATACTTGGCGTTTTTTTAGGAAGGAACCCAGGCTGACGACTGGGGACTCCTGGAATGGCCAAACGTTAAAGACGGAGAGACAAGGGGTATTCTGAGAGGATACAACAAAGCCTACGGGTCTAACCGGGGCAGTCCTGAAACGGACCGGAATCGATGGAAATCGAGGGCCCGATAGGGCGTGGGTGGTGGAGTAAAACCATCTTCATCAACAAAGGGGCGTCAAAGCCCCCTGCTGGTCGCCAGGTCCTAGGGAATGGCCAGACGGGGACGGGTTTGGGGGACCCGCTCAGATGGTTGGAATGCCGCCCTTCTGGAGAAAACGGGGAAAACGGTTAAAACTTTTTTGATTTTTTTTTCATGAAAAATACTCCTGCAAAACATCAGCACCGCAATAAATAATAAACACCAATGATGTAATAAAAACATTAAATCCCGGGCCAGACGTAACCGCAGGAAACCGCGCTCAACCCACAGGCCAGAGCAAAACCCCACCACCCCGTAGGGTGGCCATGGGTGTAGCCTCGGGAAAGCCCCGGAACTCCGCGTATTCCAGTCCCCAAAGATAGAAAATAATAAGCGTGCACCACACGCGAAAGACGCGAAGCCCAGGATGATTATGCGCCAAGTGCAGGACAGCCTCCTCACAGGTTAGGGCAAGGTTCGGGACCCCTACAATAGGCGGCCCGCGAGAAAGGCAAGGAAAAAACCGAGTTTTTTTAACCTGTACCCTCACCACGTAGGAAGGAGGGCAAGATGGGCCCATGACACACACAGAGACAACATCCCGGTAGCCACCAGGAAGCAGGGGAATAGGGAGACTCCCAGAAGAGAGAGATCAGGGGATACGTAGGGTAGTACGTACAGAAAACGGAGGAGAAGGGACATAAACTGAGGAAGGGAAGGGTAAGGAACAGGGAATAATAATAATAAGGAATAATAATTTAAAATTAAGAAGAAAAGCAACAAAAAAAATAAAAATAAAAATAATAAAAATAATAAAAACAAAGGAATAAAAATAAGATAAACAATAATAAAAAACAATAATAACAAACCAAAGAAACAAAAATGGAAAGGAGGGGAACCACAAAAAAGGGGGAAAAATCAACGAAAAACACAAAAACGTACCATTCGCAGATACCATTCGGAAAAGGTATCTGAGTCCCCCCACCCCGACAAGGGAGGTACGTTAACGGGGGGGTAATATAATAATAAAAAAAAAAATAATAATAATAAAATAATAATTTTTTTTTTTTTTTTGAGGATGTGGTGTACGGGACGACCACTGCGCGCACAAAAAGAGCGGCCTATACCGTGTCAGGTAAAAACAAACAACAGGGGAAAAGTTCCTACCACTGAACGAGAAAAAATAACGGAACAAGAGGATTACAATCGATAAAAGATGTTCAGCTCAAGGAGGAACGCAAAAACTTTGTCATTTAGAAAATGGAGGGAGTCAGATAAAATATGAGCAAGGCGATTCAGGAAAGGAATAATAAGAATGTCAGGGAAGAATTAGAGTCGGATGGGCTGAGACTGGCCCATCGCAAACCCACAAATAATGGGCTATTTGTTTTGTAAGAAGAAGTCAACTCGAAGAACAAAACGAACAGGATGGGGGTTGCTCTCTCACCATGTGAAAGCCATGCGTGAGATTGGTATGTTCAATTCATAATAATAATAATAATAATATAATAAAAATAATAATAATAATAATAATAATAATAATAATAATAATAATAATAATAATAATAATAATAATAATAATAATAATAATAATAGAAAGTATATTTTCAGAGTTAAAAAAACATGAATGTAAATGATCAAATTATAATAAATAGTTATCACAATCTAGAAAAAGAAGACAAAATCTACTTACTAATATGATTGCATTGTATATAATACAATAATTGATACATTTTCGTAATACAACTATTTCATTTAAACTTTGAAATACAGTAAAGCACCTTAAACAATAATATTACTATATTCTTTCAAATACTATGGCCTGTTATGACAATTTTATACAAAAAACAAAAACAAAGAAAGAGTAAAAAAAAAGCACATTTAATATATTCAATAACACAATTTTCAAAATTGTTCCGATGAAAGAACCTTAATATAAAATGTCACTTATCTGGTAACAAGTTGGTCAAACTGAAAACTTCTTTCAAGTCAGTTTTCATATGTAATGTACGTTGTAAATATAATTGACTGAGTAAATTCTTGGTCAGTTTTCTAACTCCTTTGAAATTCATGAAATATCCATGTAAATTATAAAGTTAAATTGGAGTATAACTAAACTTTTTGTATAAAAATTAAGTACATTGAAAAGGGCTTATTTAATTAAACAGTAACAAATTATATATATATATATATATATATATATAATATATTTAATAATAGTGTTTCTATATATATATAAATTTATAGTTGTGTATATATATATAAATTATAATATAATATATATATATATATATATATATATATATATTTCATTTATTTTTTTTTTTTTTATTTATTTTACAATCGTGTTGCTCCAACTAATGAGACTATACTGCCAACCACCCACTGATCTATTGCTTTGAAACTCCATTCAAAATTCTGTACTGACTCAAAGATACCAAGGAGAAGAGGTTTCAAATGCCATTCGAGTGGCCTCAGCGGGTTTTGTCAAGAGCTATGATAATAATCAGCAATCATAAGAGTGAAGAACGAAGATAGTGCGAAGAGGGCGGGAGGAACTGATGAAAGCATACGATATTCTTGATCTGAAAACATCAAAGTTACTTTTAAGTATTAAAAATGCACAAATAAAACATTTTTTTTAATGTAGAATAATACAAATATAACGTATGATCAATTCATGATTTTGGAGTCTGGGGAAGAGATCTAGTGATCCAGCTTCCACATAATTCCTGGTTTCCACTCTATCTCCAGCTAAAATACTCCAAATATACCGACCTCCGACTCAAAATTTCTCGGACCATGTAGAGAGCATTGTTTATCGTATAGATTTAGATCACTCACTAATTCTCCTTTGTAAATTAAAAATTCATCTTACAAATACTCCACAATATTTTCGATTACGGTTGTGTGACTAATATATATTTCATTATCAACCGTTTCTTAGGGAGAAAAATAGCAGAAACCAAACGAGAAAAATCTGAAGTATGAAAATTCAAAAATTTGTATTTTATAAGCATGAAGAATTTTGCCATGAATCATACACAATATAAATATATTAATACTATAAATAGATGGTAACTATAACTTTAAGCATGCAAATAGAGCATATTAACCATTCATATACACACAAACTACAAATATATTCCCATAGCACACGGACATACATGTATACACATACACACATTTAAATACATAAATTTCATTACTAATATAAAATAAAATATATATAATATTATATATATATTATTATATATATATATATATATATATATATATAAATCA
>JABUQX010123492.1:0-2500 GCA_015478945.1 Trachelipus rathkii | reverse complement strand
TGCATGCAAACCTGGGCCGTCAACATGTCAGAGGCCATTGCTACCAGTGCAACATCATCAGCATAAGCAATCATATAGGCTGTGTCCAGCAATGGAAAATCAGACATCAAAACAGAGAATAAACTCGGACTGAGGACTGATCCCTGTGGTATTCCTCAGGTCTGGGGAAACAAAAGCAGATTGTTGATCTTGGACAGATACAGCAAATACCCTCCCTTGAAGGAAGTTTTAAAACCATAATAACGGGGTTCCACCGATTTTCATCTTTGCAGCTTTGTACAAGATCCCAATGTGAGAAGCTGAATCAAAAGCTGATTGAAGATCAAGGAAGAGAATCAAAGCACATTTCCTTTCTTGGTAAGCCTGATGGATAAGGCAGTCAAGATGTAATAGACAGTCCATAGTGCCCCTACCAGGACGAAATCCATATTGGGTGTCAGAAAACTGATGCTGATGCTCCAACCACCACATGAGTCTGTTATTGACAAGTTTTTCCAAAACCTTACCAATACATGGCAACAAGTGAATAGCTCTATATGCCTCTGGTTGGGATGCATCCTTGGAAGGTTTCAAGATAGACAGAATGACAGATCTCTTCCAAGTTTGAGGATAAACACCCTGCTGCCAACTCTTATTAAATAGAAATAAAAGGTGTACTAAAGATAAATCCTGTAGGTGAGTCAAGAACTCTTTTGGTATAAAATCCCAACCAGCCATTAAATTATTTTTCAGGGATCCCATAACCACTACTAACTCCTCCATGAGAAAAGGAACTACTGACATTTGTCTTATAAATGTCGTGTAAATGGGTCTATCTGCCAGCGGGTCAGGAATGGACAAAGTTTGCTGAAAGAAGGTGGATAACACATAGAGCTGCCTTCTGAAGATTGTCAAGAAGAAAGCAATCATGCACTGTTAATGGAAAGTTCTGTGGGGAAAATGTCCCCAACATTTTCTTCAAAAGATTCAATGCCTGCATTTCAGGTGTAGAAAAAGGCAAATTACCAGTAAGTTTTTTCCATGCCTCTCTTTTTGTTGTAGTAAGGAACCTTTTACATAAGGCAACTTTTCTCTTATAGGCAATACAACTGACTGGAGTAGGGCAGGTCCGCCATAGATTGAAAGTTGAGTTCCTTTCCTGTTGTAAGTGTTTACACTCATCTGTCCACCAGAAATCTTGACATCTCCTACCAAACCTTCCTAAACCAAAGGTGAAAAATTTAATTGCAGAATTTCGTATGGTGTGTGTGTAGCTTGTGACGCCATATCCTCCAAAGAGGCATCACTATGGAGGTGAATCTTAGTAGCAGAAGAATATTTTTCCTGTTTCCCAAGGTCGATAGGAAGATTCCATTTGGGTCTGAGAAAAATTGATTAAAGACACCCAGTCCTGAAGCTCCAAAATGACATGCATGTGATCACTACCCATATAAGGGTCCAGGGCAACAATGGAGTCTCCAAAGATGTCACTACCAATAAAGAGGTCAAGGGTAGATCCCTTGGCATTAAATGGGTTAATACGTGTAGACAATCCTGGTGGGTTAAGAAGACATAGACTATCGGAATTCAACAAGAAGGAATACAAGGAAGCACCTGCCTTATTAATAGATGCAGATAATATATCAGGTTCCCAAAAGGGGTGATGGGCATTTATATCACCCATCATTATCATAGGATGGTGAAATTTTGTGATATGCTGGAGGTTGATCTCTAATTTATTCAGATCAGAAATTTCAAACTGATAACCTACCCTCTCTATTTAACATCAGGGTGAATCCTCAACAATATACTTACCAAAAGGAGATACAATTTAAAAGAGAGGTAACTCTTTTATGATTATTAAAGATGGAATGATTATCAGTAGATTTCATTAAGATCATAATATTGTTATAAGGAATGGGCAATATAGGGTTGTTATTTTTATCTAATAGGCCAATGATAGTAGATGTACCCTCCAAATGGTCAGTTAAGGTCATATATTTATTATTCCTAATCCTAATATCCCCTTCCTCAGGTAAGCTATTTCTTTTAAGCTTTCCCACCTCAGTGAAACCAAAGTCTTGATCCATAACTTCCTCTGCTGGAGTATGATGTATTTCATCAGTCTTGGGAGGACTCGTCAGCAGAAATGTACATAATACTAAATATATTTAAAAATAATGGGTAATGGTAGAGCAGAGGGGTATTACCCCCAGTTTTTATGAAAATCACTGGTTATACTGTAAAAAAATAATAATGAAGAATAGTGAAAATGAAAATTGCTGTCTCTTTAGGAAAAAAGTTACAGCCTCTCAAAGTTGTTAAACTCCCATGGACTTTTCATTTTTGATCCATCAAGGTTAGGTCTCATTTCAGGCCCTCTAGTTCAGGTCATGAAAGGTTTTGTTAGGTATGCACAGAGAAAATCCATGTATACTTAACAAATCTTATCATAACTTGAACTAATTAGTATAATATTAAGAATACAATTTTTTTTTTTATATAAGCTATATATAGTTTA
>JABUQX010123491.1:0-12500 GCA_015478945.1 Trachelipus rathkii | reverse complement strand
AACACATCTCTCAAATACCAGAGAGAAAAATTTTAATAATGTATCAAAAATGAAATTTTCAAAAACCCACTAAAATTAAATGTATAATACGTCACCAAAAATATAAATAACCTTACATAACACATCTCTCAAATGCCAGAGAGAAAAATTTTAATAATGTATCAAAATTGAAATTTTCAAAACCCTCTAAAATTAAATAATGTATAATACGTCACCAAAAATAAATCCATTTACCGATGAGAAAAACGACTTTCCCAACCATACAAGAACCAAAAGACCAAGGTCTCATATAAGACGAACTAAATTTTTAACACAATAACGCCACTCATAAAAAATCAATACACTGATCTTCGTTACCAATAAACCTACTAAAAATAAAAAAAATCGAAAAGATTTCCCCAAAAACAAACAGATTACCTTAAAAACTTATAGCAAAGATGCCTACAAAAATTTATATCACCCTCCTGAAACTTATAGAAAATAAAAATATTAAATACCTTACAAAAGATAAAATTTATAAATGCTTCTACAAATACCAAAATAATAAAAAAAAGACAAACTTTCGGAAAGTCCTCTCAAAAATACCGGAGAGGAGAAGAACTGAAGACAAATTTTAAATTCCTTTTTCGTAGTAATAATAATAATTTTCCGCTACATAACGGATGTTCACCATGAGGGAGGAAATCAAATATTAAAGTCCTCAAGGTAAATTATTGGAAAAATTCGGGCATGACCCTGGGGCGACTTCATCCGCAGGTTCACTCTCAAATAAGATTTTTAGACTTATTTGAAAGTGTGATTTCAAAAAAAAAAAAATTTTATAAATAAAAAAAAATCATACAAATAAAATAAATATTTCGCTTTTCTCCATCGCGTCTTCACTAATAATAAAATAATAATATTTAGCAGGGGTTTCACAATTTTTCACCCTGGCTAGTTACCCTAGGAATTAATAGTAATAAATTAATAAAATATAACTAAATACGCTACAAAAACTGATAACAAATTTTTAGGAAGTAAATCAAGATTTGCTATTAAAATTTTTTTGGACTTTTCAGCAAAAATTAAACCTCGTGCCGGGAATGCAGGCGACTTCATCCGAAAGCTCGCTCTCTAAATAAACTTTTAGGTTTATTTGAGGGCGTAGTCTTAAAATATTTATTTATTAACCTCTACAGAGTCTCAAATGTGTTAGAGACCGAAATAATAATAATAATAATAATAATAATAATAATATAATAATAGATCGCATTTCACATTTTCCCCGTGGCTAGATACTCAAATAATAAAAAAATTAAAAATAAAATAAAATTTCCTTTCAGATCCCATTCATTTTAGTATAGGCCCAACGAAAAAACATGGAGCTATCCAGAACGCTTGCCTTAGCCTCCATCACAGAAAAGCGCTTAGGCCTGAGTTACAGCCAAAAAAAAATGGTATTGTGGATTTATCATAACCGTCCCTAAATGTATTTTCTTTAAAGTTTTAGATAAATAATAATAGACTTACCAGCTGAATACAAAAAAATCTGAGGATTTGAACAAAGCACATCTATACGGATCGCACATAAATCAAAAGTGATTCTCGTGGCGGAAAAATTTGTCGGCGTGGAGAAATGAAGGGGGGGGTGGAGAAGATGGTATTCCCTTAAAATTGGGGGAGAGTCTCAATAAACAAATGCTACAAGGTTTACTTGGGGGTTTGTGAATTTCCTTGCAAACCTTTTTCGGGAAAACAACTTTCAAAAAGTTTTTAACTTACAAAGAATATTTTAAGGTGAAATCACGAAAGATACGAAAAAAAGTAAAAAAAAAAAAAAAAAAAAAGGGTAATAGGATTAATAATTTTAAAAAAAGGTTAAATTTGGAAAATTTTTTTTTTTTTTTTTTTTTTTTTTTTTTTTTTTTTTTTTTTTTTTGGTGGGGTTTTTCCTGATATAGGCAAACGGATGGGGAGATGGGGGAGTATCAGGCGATGCTTTACTAACCAATCATAAAATTGGGAAGACGATGGAGGGCGGCGGGGGTTTAAGTTTTATAAGCTTATAATTTTTATTTGTATATAAATATAAAAAAATTTAGGCCTTGAAGTAACAGCAATGCTTTTCCTTCAAAATACCTATGCAAAAGAAATTTTGTATAGAGTCCCCTTTGCCAAAAAAAAAAATTTTTCTTAAGCTATTTTTGGCAGACCGGTTTTGAGTAGAATTGGCTCGTATTGCGGGAATTACACCGGTGAAGTTGGTTTAGGTTCTGGTATTGGAGCTCTCTGAACAACAGTGTACTGAATATTGGGTACTACCGAAGGAGCTGTCTGAGGGATTGCAGGAACTGCCTGAATCGGACGGAGTTTGATATAAACTTAGTAGATTCCTACTGTGCAGAGAATAGCAATGAAAATAGAAAAACCAGATATGGAAAATGAATGGATGTTGATTAATTCCTGGGTCCGTAAAGTTTTGTTTATGTTATCCAACGAAGCGTCCCAATGTGGGTGAATAGATTTCAGCTTCAACTTGGAAGTGAAGGAAGTTATATTTGGAAGAAAATCATGAGATGTCTCTAGGTGTTCAGGAACCTGTGGGTATCTAGAAAGCCAGTTGGTCTGCAAGGAAGAGTGTGGAGGGTATTTGAAAGAGTAATTTTCAGATACCAGGGTGACTCCTGGGGAGGGAGAATATCTGCCACTGGTGCCTTACACTTCAGCTGTTTCATAGGGCAAGAGATAGAAGCGGTTATAGAAGGAAAAGAGATTAAGGTATAGTTTCCAACTTTAAGAGAGTAAGGTAACTTGTAAGGATAGATATTATAGTTACAGAATGTAGTGTTGGGTTTAGAAAGTATGGCTGACAAGATACAATCTTGATAATCTAATTGATGTATAAGATTTGAAGGAAAGCAAATGTAATTATCATTTGAGTGCTTGCAAATATCTTCTGAAAGACTTGTGCTGTAAGTGAATTTTAAAGTTTTATGGTTTAAAAAGTAATATGGATAGGGGTTATGTAGTATGATTCTAGAATAGGTATTATTGAAGGGGGTTGGAAATGGGATGATGTTGTAAGCTTCATAAGGGGTTTCTTCGGAGAAGGGTATGATGGAGGATATTATATAGGGGTGATTTCCTTGAATATATGACCAGGAGAAAGTAAGAAATTGGTAGAAAGTTTCGCGGTTAAGAGGAAGTATTGGCTGATGATGTAGAGTTTGACTGCTGTTTTGAATAAGTTCAAGTATGATGTCATATGAATACAAATTTAGAGGGGTGTTATGTGTTTTGGCGTTTTCCCAGATGCTCTGAACTGTCCTAATAAGATTATATATATTATCTGAGATGATCTTTTCTAAGTAAATGTTCAACTTTAAGAGTTCTTGTTGAAGTTCTATTGAAGAAATGGATGAATTTACATACTTTGTAATGACTATTAGGTTATCTTTTATGGCTGTTAATGTGTTGGTATTATTATGTATTTGTTCCTTTAACTTATACAAGTGGGTTCTTGTGTCTTGTAAAATATCTATTCTAGTATTGAGCTTTTGAATATCATTTATGGTGGCGGTTCCAAATAAGAACTGCAGGGCTGTACCACCTACATCCATAAGACCTCTTTTGATTTTCCTGGGGTGTGCTGAAGGCTGAGATTTTACATGAGATAGAACCCAGGGATCTTTTGACAAAGTTAAGAATTTCTTTTGACTTTCATCTAGTAACACTTGATATTAATCTAAATTCGGGGAGGAGGTATTTTGTATCCTTCTGAATAAACCTACTCTTAAACCTATTCTTGTAAATAATGCTAAGTATAAATAGATGTTTTAAGTTGTAATTTTGCTTACTACCCTTTTATTTGGTTGAAAAATTTCTGTGTACACCTTAAGTCTAGTGGATTTTCTAGATAGGAAGTGATGAATTTGATCTGTCCTATTCGTTTTGCTATATGTATCCTGCGAGTACTCATATTTTGTTTTCTTTTTTTCCAGAGCGAAGGAAGCCTGATAACAATATTTGAAAGAAGACCCAATTTACTTGCAATGAGGCTTGTTCAGAAGAGATATGAGAAGCATGAGAGATGATTTTTTGTAATATTTTTGCTGTTAAGTGGTCACAAATTCAACTTCCAATGAGTTGTGCACTTGCAACTGCAATGTTGATGTTTAACTTTTTCTATTTTGCATATTTAAATGCCATTTTTAATAATGTTTTTATATTTATGATGTTGGTGTAAATGTATAAATTGTTCTCCCCTTGGGAGTTTTTAAAAGAAAACTTAGATAAAATATTCAGCGGCTTGTGATGTCTTGGTGGAAAACCTCTACCTCGAGGAATATTCTGTTGTGGTGGTAAATAATATTGCCTGCCACCTCTAGTTATTGTTCTTTGTTGTCTGTCCCTTAAAGCCATGGGATGAGGGATGTTTGTGTTTCTCATTGGGAAATTTGGGACAAAGGTGTGATCTCTAGATCTGTTATCTGGTGGGGAAGGGGGTGATGTATTTCTAGGTGTGGATGGGGGGATAGGAATTGTGTCTTGAGGAGAAGGGAGTGGGAATGATGGAGGAGGTTGTAAAGGTTCTTGTGGGATAGGTGGAGGTGGTGGTGGGCGTGGAGTTGGTATCGGATGTGCTACTTTGAAGTGATATTTTGGTGGTAATGGGGGTGGTGTTGGAGGTTGACTTTGAGATGCTGAAGGCTGTATGTGAGGTGCTGAAGGCTGAATGTGAGGTGCAGAAGGCTGTGATGGTGGAGATTCATCAAAAGATAATCTGGGGGGTATGTTGGTGGGAAAACCTTTAAAGGACATTCTTTTAGGAGGGGAGGGGGAGAAAAAGAAGTTTTTCTTTGGGCTTGGAAGGTGAGCGTGTGAGGTAGGTTTTGCTTGAGTTTGAGATGGGGGAGTTGAGTGAGAAGTTGAAGGAAGTGGTAGATGAGAACTAGGTAAAGGAGAAGATGGTGAAGGAGGAGAAGAAGGAGATTGAGGTGGATGATGAGAAGTTTGAGGTAGGGGAGGTGAATCAGATTGAGGTGGGGAAGGGGAGTCAGATTGAGGTGGGGAAGGAGGGGGGGAGGTAAGAGATTTCTCTGTGGTGATTGCAAGGAAGGTGGAAGTTGTCTCTTAAAATAGATGGTGTTAGGAATTGGTGGGGAGGGGGAGGGGAGGGGGTTGAATTGGAACCATATTAGGAGGGGGTTTATTAGATGGTATAAGATCACTTTTTGGTTTGGTAGTAGAAATTGGAATATTATTAGCTCTAAATTTAGTAATTTTTATGTTGTCCCTATGCACAATAAAAGTTTTAGAAGTTTTTAAACATTGCAAAAGTAACTTATTGAAATGTACTAATTGTTTGACCACTTCGAAAACAATTTCGGACTTTGCCCTGGTTTCTTGACGTCAATTACAAACACATAATCGCCAACCCTAATCGGAGTTGAAGTTGCCTTCTTATGTTGTTTATTCATTTGTGTTGTTGTTTCTTGCTGAAGATGTTGGCGAGCCTGGTCTCGAATGAGATTAGCCCTTTCTGCAAGGTCTTGAATGTAACTGTGAATAGGTTTTTGAGGTTCAGATCCTTTAGTAAATGGAGATATGTAGTTGGGGAAATCCCATGGAAGACGCTTATTGTACGTGTACAATAAGAAATGTGGGGTGCAACCGATAGAAGAGTTAAAAGTGGAGTTAATTGCAATTTGAGTGAAAGGAATTAATTTACCCCAGTCCGTGTGGTTCGAGTTTACGTAGTGTCTCAAATGATTTGCAATCTTCAACATTTCTCTCTCCGAGAGACCGTTAGCTTCTGGCCTCCGAACGACGATGTTTACTGCTTTTACACCCCACTGTTTACAAATCTCTTTGAAGAAATGGGATGTCAGTTCGGGGGCTCTATCGCAGACTACTATTTCTGGTGTACTATGTCGACATATAACTCTTTCTAGCAATGCCTGTGCTATATCTTTAGCTGTGTGCTGGATTAGAGGCACTAGCTCTACATACCTTGTAAGGCTGTCTTTCATAACTAAGATGTATTTTGCCTTTGTCTCTTTGCAGGTAGGTAGGGGGCCCAGCACATCGAGATGAAGTCTCGAGAATGGCTCTAGCGGAAGAGGGTAACTCTTTATTTCTGCAATCTTTGGCTTGTTACCTTTAACTCTCTGGCATGAGACACAAGTTGTGCAATATTCCTTCACCAGCGTATATAGTTTTGGAAATATGTACTTTTCCCTGATTCTATATACTGTTCTCTCAATGCCACAATGTCCAGATGGGAGAGAGTCATGGTTGAATTCAATGATAGAATGTATCATTGAATCCGGTACCTGGAGTAAGAATGTGCCATCTTGTGTTGCATAATGCAAAATGTCGTCAATGAGAACATGTGGAAATGTGTCAGCGGTGGTGTCTTGCTGCTGAAGAGGTTTGTTATGAGAGATTAATGGCTTCGCAAAATCATAAAGATCCTTTAACCTACTGCAGGCCTTTTGTTCTTTAATGAAGGTTTCTTTTGTGAGATGAAAGCTTGTTTTTGGCAAATTTTTGGCAGAATTGTGTTTTGAGCGAGAGTGTATGTTAGAGGAGGGGGGTTTCGGCTTAAATAGTCTGGAACGACGTTTAACTTTCCTTGTTTATAGACAATCGTGGGGTTAAAATGTTGGATGAATAGATTCCAACGCTCGAGTCTCCCAGATAACTGCCTATGTCTGATAAGGTGTATTAGTGGCTGGTTGTCTGTGATAATTGTCACTTCATAACCGAAGATTGTATTTTTAAATTTGCGCAGGGCAAAAACAATCGCTAAAGCTTCCAACTCAAGAGTATGATAATTTGTTTCTGCTTTAGAAAGAGACCGAGAGATGAAGGAGAGCGGTTTCTCCTTATTGTTGTCATCTAGTTGAAATAAAACAGCTCCCAGAGCAATATTCGAAGCGTCAGTGTTGATGAAAAATGGTTTTTTGTAGTCTGGGTAACACAATTGTGGTTGTAATAATAGTTTGTTTTTAAGTATTTCGAAGGCTTCAGCTTGCTCGGGACCCCAAAGAAAAGTGCTGTTCTTTTTGATGAGCTGTGTAATAGGCTTGATAGTTTGGGAGTACCCGTCCAGAAGGTGAGAAAAATAATTTAGAAAACCTAGTAAACTGCGCGTCTCTGAGACGTTGGTGGGTGGTTTGAAAGCTGTAAGAGTTTTAAGCTTTATGGGATCTGGGCTAATACCATTTTTGGATATTTTAAAGCCGAGAAAAAGTAGAGAGGTTCTTAGGAATTTACACTTCGAAAACTTCATTTTTAGCCTGTTTTTCCGAAATGCATCGAAGACATTTTTTATGTTTTCAAGATGGTTTTCCAGAGAAGTTCCCATGATAAGGACGTCGTCGAGGAAAACTCTGCAAGCGTCGCCTAAGAGATGATGTAAACATAACTCCATTAGCTTTGCAAATGCTAAGGGAGCGTTAGCTAACCCGAAGTTCAAACGGGTGGGACAATACTGCCCTCTAGTAGTTCTAAATGCAAGGAGTGGTTGAGTTTCTTTTTCAATTTCCATAGTGGTGTAGCCATCCTTTAAATCTAGAGTGGTGTATAGGCAACTGTTACCTAAAGAGCTTAGGATATCCGTGATGCAAGGTAACGGAAACCTCGTCAAAATAGTATGTGAATTAAGGAGCCTATAGTCGACCACCACCCTTAGATCACCGCTCTTTTTTGGAATGATCAGTAGAGGTGCCGAGTGTTCGCTTGAAACGGGCCTTATATAGCCTTTGTGCAAGGAGTCCTCCACCCACTTCTCTATATGTTTTAAGTATCTGTGGGGGAGGCGGTATTGGGGGCGGTACAATACCTTTGGAGCGTCATCTTTGAGGGTCACTTTGAATTTCATTAAGGGACAGATAGGCACCTTCATCCTCCAAAGCGATGATGTCTTTGTAGGACATGAGAAGGTCCAATAAATTTTCTAGTTGATTTGGATCCGTCAAAGATGCACATGTCTTCTTCATTTTTAAAAGATTCTTGGACAATAACTTTATAAGTTTTCCGCAGTTGCGCTGCAGAAAGACCTTTAGACGAGGTTGCTAAATTTACATGTGAAGTTTCCAAGGGGGTATCAAGAGTAAAGAGAGGGTTTGCTATTGTTAAGAAGGAGTTGGATTGCAAGGTGTGTTGCGCTGCAGACATATTTATAATATCTAATATAACTTGACTCTGGTCAACCGTGCTCATAACACTGCCAATAAATGTACAATTATGGAGGAATGACTTTTCAGAAGCTAAAATGAGGTGGTCAGGGGGAGGGGTTTGTGCTAAAGAAAGAGCATTTACAGATAGAGTTGGTCTTTGAATTGTGTTTCATGTGACATTTTCAATAATATTTAATTTATATATAGTCGCTGTGTCAACCATATTGTCATTTGCAAAGCTTGTTTCATTTGGATAAGGGGCAAGGAAGTGTTTTGATTTATTTGAGGTTTCGGACTGTTTTGACGTTTTCGTGCGGTACTATAGGAATGAGAGGCATTTAGAAATATCAAGCTGCTTATCAGGACTAATTAGAGATAGAGTTTTTGTGGGCTTCGAATCTAATGTTAGGCTGGTTAAAAAATTTGTTCCTAAAGTTTAAATCTGCTTTAAACACAACAGGAGTCGTCATGACAATTGAAATTTTCAGGAACAAATATTGTTGGTTTAATGTGATATGCAAATTGTGGTACCAACTGGTGAATACTGTCCCCTGTGATTGACTCAAAACAATAGGGGTTTTATTAAGGGGGATGTTTAACGGCTATTGGCTTTCTAATTCTGAGATAAGGGACTGTCTAGTGAGCGAGGAGTTAGATCCGCTGTCGACTAAAAAGCGTTTATTGTTTAATGTATAAGTGTTAAAAGATATATTGGTATCGAGGAAATAAGCTGGTCCTATGAGAGAATGATATGTTGCTTTTTCATCTTTGATTATGTTTGTATTGTTTGCAAATGAGGAAGACAAAGTTAGCTCCGATGGGATAGTGCTTTGAGAACTACTGTGTTTAGTGCTTGAAGTTGAAAAAGATGATGATTTGGTTTGCGATAAAGTGATATTAGAGTCTATTTCAGGTGTGGTTTGAGTAGACAAGTTTGAAAAATCATGCGTTGAGAGAGAAGTTTGTTGTTGAGATTTGAAATTTTTGTTCTGTGGAGGTGTGGGGATCGATTCTTTTTCCTCTAAATTTGAATTTATAATTTGTGGTTGTGAGTTTGGAAATGGAACAGTGTCATTAGTGAAAGAGGAGGAATAAGTTGCTACTTGAGGGTAAGAGAGAGAGCTCATATTATGATCAGAAGTGAAAATTTCACCTTGAGAGGTACTACATGGAGGGGGAAGTTCTAAATATTTATCAAATGATCCGTCAGTGGGTAATATATATTGCTCAGAAACATGAGTGTGAGGCTCTAATAAAGAATCTGAAAACATTGCTTCAGTGAAATTTAAAATGGTATCAGAGGAATGTTTTTGAGAGTCAGGGGGTGTGCTCTGACCAAAATTTTCATTTGTAAGAGATTGATCATGGTTTGCGGAGGAAGAGAAATTTAAATTTAGGGATAATGGGGGGGAGAGATCATAGTTTTTCATCAACACAGCGAAAGAATTTGTGGAATCTTTAAATTGGAATGGATACATAATAACAGAAGTAGAGGAAGAGTTTTGAAACCTATGCTGAAAGTGTTTAAAATTTAGGCTCAATTTGCAATTTTCATTTAAAATTAAATCCCTATCTAAAAGTAAATTTGGAGTAATATTATCTATTCTAGGGTGTGCTATGCTAGATATATTACTTTTGTCATGTGCCCTACTTAGTATTCTTTTCCGTCTGTAGGGGTTGAAAGTGCGCTTTCTTAACCCCCTGTTTTCATCCATATTGTACCTCGCGGTCTCATAGTCATTACTATGCATATGGGTGCTAAGTGTGATGCCCAAAGCATCGCTGCTTTTCACCTTTTCATCCTCGGTGCATACCTTACCACATTTCTCCATCTCTCTATTTCCTTCCCAATGCTTCATCTGCGTTGAAGCAACATCAATATCAATGCTTTCACCTTCCATACTTTCCTCATTTTTCTCCCTCTCTGCGGCATGAAGTGCTAAACTGGACTCACCCAGACTTTTGTCATGCATATTTCTACTGCTTTTAGTGTGAGATATTGTGTCTTCAGTTATATAAGGGTTCCTATCACACATCCTAGTATTACTAAAACGAGCGATAGGGTTACCCCATGTGAAGTGTGAGAGCTCTGAAGTGGATTTTCCAATTTCGTCATGCTCTACTATAGCCTTTTCTGTTTCCATAGGTATTACTACCTCATTAAAGTTATAACTAGTATATTAATATATATATTATTATTGCAATAAGATATATCATTATTAGTATTAGAAAAGGTATTATTGTTAAAATTAGAAATATCATTAAAATAAACATGATTATAAATGTTACTTCCATCTTTTGGCAATGGGCCGAAAGTAGGATCAAAAACCTGAACCTTACTTAAGTGATGAGATGTTTGAGCATGAGAACCTCTAGAAAAGAATGCATTTTGATTAATAAATATCGTTTACAAAACCTTACAGATCCTACCGACATTGATCTGTACATTGCCTTTCTTGGAACGGCTAAGGATAACATTCAGTCATCTGCAGGATACATCAGAGCCTGAAAAAATAAGAAGAAGGAAAAATTTTGCATCCTATCTGTATTAAATTGTGTTGCTTTTGTGCTTAAGAGAGGACAAAAAGCATTTTTTTTTGGGGCACAGGGTTGCGATTTGATCAGCACATATACTTCTAAACATTTAAACGTATGCATGTGTAAGGATTATGATCTCTATTCATCAGGAGGGAGGTTCTTCCATCTTGCCTACCCTCCTTATTGGAAAAAATTTGCCCATCTTGGTCATCGTGTAATAATTATCATACTTCGTCATCATAAACATAGACTGTTGTTGCGAATCATATTGGTCATCTGGGGCTTCTTCATCGTATGAGGTGGTGGTGGGCTCTGCCATTCGGGCATATGAGGTTTGCTTATTTTTCCATGCAGACACATGATTTTGATGCGGTTTTTGCTGGTAGTTCGATTTGGTTCCCGGTTTCACTCCTTGATAAGATTTTCTGAATATACCAGTTCCCATCCATCTATTATTGATAATATTTTGTTTAATCTGCTCAGTTATAGGGGCGTGCTTCAGTGGAATATTTGTGTTATTTGGTTCCATTTAGAGTGCTCTGCAGTTTGAGTTTCGACCCTCTACGTGCTTTTCAGAAACAAATGTCGGCAGACGGATCGATAAGGACAAAGGGGGGTTGGAGTGCCTGCACGCTCGCAGTGGATAGCAGATGTTGGGCGTTTATGGCGGGTTAGTGGATTTTGTCTAGGTTTTGTGTTGAAACTGGGTCACTGTTGTGTTCTTTTGTCATTTTTGTAAGGTCTTTCTTTTGGATAGTGGGGAGTAGTGTTTGTAAATATTTTGGCTCCGTGCTGAGTGGTATATATTTTTAGTTTTTTGTGATTGAGTAATATGGAACAGTATCTTTTTTGGAAATGATATATATATTTGCTTGATGGTGACATAACCATTTTATCGAAAGTTATCTCAATCTTCCTTCTCGGGACTTTGCAAATAGAATCTCTGGATCTTTGGTCGAGTGAATGTGAGTATTGGGTTGTAAAACTTTTAGAAATCCCGGCGAAATATCAGGTTTTTCAGGTAACAAAGGTTCCAATAGTGTAAAAATGGCATTTGCCTTTGATGCAGCTTTTCGTCTGGGGAAGCGTCACCAAAATGAGAAAGAGTATCATAAAGTTCGGTGTATAGTTCTTGTAAAGAGAGAGCTACAGAACCTAGGAGGGGGGTACGACGCGTCCTCAGCTGCAATATTTGAAGTTTGCTTATATGTTTAACATATGCGTCAAATGAGAAAGTAAATTGTTGCTTGGTGCGGGGTGAGATATTTGTAAGGGGCCTTCTTATTCTTGGCTCATGAAAAACATCTCATAGTTGAGTTGGTAACATTGAGGTTGTTTTTGTTTGGTAGCAATTAAGAAATCTCTCCACTTCATAATGAGGGGTCGGTTTTGCTCTATCGCTGCATTCAACGCCTGTGGTTCCAATTGTGGTCGCGGTGTCAGAGGACACAGTGGCTGGGGTGTGGTTGAATGTTTCTGCGTGGCGGACGTTTTATCTCCCAAGTGAGAAAGAGATACGGACCTGATTCCAGTGGTTCGCGTTGGTGTCCCTGCTGTGAGGAGCAAGGTCCATGGTCTCCGCTACCACTTGGTCATTTGGTAGATGTGTGGCTATATGTGCTGTGAGGCGTTAATTAGGTTTGTTGAATTTTGGGCTGGATTTGTAGCCGGGAGTTGTGAGCGGGTAATTTGTGCTGTTTCCGTACTCCATCATCTTGTGTTTGCCGATAGTGTGCGATGTGGGGTTGAATCCACATTCCGTAGCCATTATGTTATTATTTTGTATTGTTTTTTTAA
>JABUQX010123490.1:0-32158 GCA_015478945.1 Trachelipus rathkii | reverse complement strand
GTTATTCTCAGTAATTAGGAGTATGTTATGATTCGCATTTTATTTGTATTATTATTGTTATTGCTTATATCCGTTTCCAGAGTAAATATTACTCGAATAATCCATCAACAATATTATAGTATTTTCCTAATCTCTATTATAATTGTTTACATCAAAGCAACTTATAGAAGGTCCAATATTAGAATAGCAATATCCCTGTCCTCTATAGTTTATATTTTACGTGCAGAGTTTTCGTAGCCAACTCGTCAATTACGGAACATTAACAAACACAATAATCTAACCTTTGCACCTTCTAACTCACTTTACCACTAATATTGAAGAACTTACATTTAACCTTTTATTAAACAAAAAATTTGTAATTGTACAAAGATAATATTCTCTAAATTTGTCCACCTATTTTTAACTACCTCCATATAATATATATTATTATAATTTATATATATATATATATATATTAATATATATATATATATATATTATTTATAATATATATATATTATAATATATATAATATAAAATAAATATATATTATATTATATATATATTATATATATATATACTATTCGATATATATTACATGCATGAAAAAAAAACTTTCAGAAAATTACAATAAAAAAATAAATCACTATCTTTCGGAATCAGAACGATTCCCTTAAAAAAAAAAAAAAAAAAAAAAAAAAAAAAAAAAAAAAAAAAAAAAAAAAAATTTTTTAATAAAATGTTTGTTTGTTTATGTGTCCAATTAAAATCATTTATCATTGCTCATGCATTTCGTATTATTTATAACAATAGGCTCTAGTAATCTTTTAGAGATCACATCTTCGATGAAAGATATCATAGAGGAACTTTCCATATTTATACCACGATTTTCTTGTCTTCCATGACTTACGAGTTCCAAATTTAAATCATCTATTTTTAGACTATGGGAAATGCTGATATTTTCTTCTACTGAAATCATTCGTTTCCCCTACATACACTGTATTACCGTCCATACATGCTACCTTGTATACCCCAATGTTGCAATTTTTTACCCTAATTGTAGGTTTTAAAAAAGGTTTTAAAATAAACGGAACCAATTGTACTAAATTTATGTTCTTTCGGATATACTTTTTAATTTTGTAATTCAAATTCTTAGGGTAAAGTAGTAGGTTTTTCGTTTTGAAGGATTTTTTTTCCAATTTTTCCCTTGAAATGTTATAAAAACTTTTATCATACCGATTATCTGCCTACACCTCCATATACATATGAATTGTATGAATTCGAACACATTTCATAAAATTAAATGAAAATGCTAAAGTCAAATTGAACCTTTAGTATTAAAGCAGCTTCACACCTCTAAAAAATATTAAAAAAATAAAAAGTTGAAATCTATGTATACTAACTAAACTCATCACCTTTACTTAAAGTGATATATTGTTTAAATCTATGGTAAACTAACTAAACTCTAACTAACCTTTACTCAACGAATATATAATGTAACTTATTTTTATATTTAAAACTAATTATCATCTCGCATTGTTTTATAAAACAACAATTATACCATACCAAAAAATTTCAACACTTATTCGTAAAGAAATTAACTTTAAAAAAAATTGGCTTGAGCTTAACTGGAGGCAGATGATCGAAATAAACCAAAAAATTTTCTTCGCCATCAATAGAGCTTTATTAATAAAAACATCAGGATTCAAGAGGACGAATTATTTAATGTTATTATAACTCATTATCAAATTCCACTACAAATCAAATCGTTAAAAATTGTTCTATACCACCACACCTCTTTGTACGTATGCTGAGTGTGCAGAGAGCCAGTTTATATATGAATAAGTATGAGTTTCTTTTCTAAATACTTTAAAAAACTATTATATGATAATATATTATATAATAGATATATATATATCTTAATATTTATACTACATATATTATAATAGATATATATTACATAGATATATTTCTAATAGATATTAACTAAAAGAAATATATTATGTGTATATAACAAAAATAATATATATATATATATATATATATATATATATTAATAATATATTTATATATTTAATTATAGAATATATAAAAGATCTTAATATAGTAATTTATATATATAATACTATATATATATAATGTATAATTAATATAATTATATACTATATTATATCTATATATAATATGAGTATATACTATAACTATAACTCCTAATATATCTACAACTATATACGATAGTTCAAATAATACTTTTACATATAAATAATGTTGCTATCTAAATGAAAAAAAATCATTCTAATTCCTTAGAAATTTTTAATGCTTCACAAATTTAATTTTATCATTTTTAATCGTTATGAATGATAATAAAAAAAATATTTATACTTTTCTAACTTAAAATCAAGAATAAAATATTAAAAATATTTTTATTTCAAATATTTTATTTTACTTTAATCTTTGATTTATAATTTAAGAGATTCAAATTTTTTTTTTAACAATTGTCAAAGACCTTTTTAAATAGTAAGTTAAATGTTCATCGATTTCCTTTTTGAAGTTCATATTCTATTATTTTTTTGTTTATTCAGACATTTTTATTTTCTTCAATATTATGTGAAATATTAGCCAAATTTTCGGATTAATGGGTAAATGTGGAAATGATGAGTAAGGAAATGTTCTTCAAAACTTTTTAGACTTTTTAAAATGTTTTGTAAATACCTCCAGTAATATAATACCAAATAAAGAATCTTATCTCACGTTCAAGTCTCATACTCTGCACACGAACAAAAAAATAAAAAAAAACACAAAAAATAAAAACAGAATCTCATATTTACAGATTCATCAAAGTTTTTAAAAGAATAAAAGAAATTTACAAACTCGTCGAAATCCAAATATTAATAATTAATATTTCCCGCAGATTTTACAATCATAATAATATTTGATTATGATCTAAAAACTTATAAAGTCTCTCAATTCATTTGAAATGAATAAAAAATACTTGAATTCTCTGCTTGTTGAAAATATAAAACCCTCTTTCATAAAGGATAGTAATTATATAGTTTATTAATAATATATTATAAATTACAGTAAATCAAAATTGTTTCATGCACACTATTTGATTTTTTTTTAAACTCTAGGGTACTCTATACTATATATATATAATATATTATTATAATATATATATAATATATACGTATACATATAATATATCATATATAATCAATATATAATATATATATATATAGTGTATATATACTATATTTATATAGAGATATTAGTTATATAATATATATAGTATATATATATATATATTAATAATATATATATATATATTATATAACACGCAACATTTGCACCGGAATCCGATGAATGATGCTACTAAAGACATAAAAAAAAACAGGGGGTGTGGCTAATCGGGCCCAAAACTCAACCTAACCTGCAAATTTAAGCGGCTCTTTACGAAACGGCAGACGCTGTCTTTTGTATAAATTCTCTAACCCCCCTACACACACCACCGACAAATATATACATAGTAAAATATTATATATAATATACTATAATATATAATATATTGATATAATACATATAATAATATATATATTTATAAATATATATATATATTATTATATATATATTTGTATATATGACTATATATATAATATAATATATATATATTATATATATATATATATATTATATATATTATATATATATATATATATATATATATATATATATATATCAGATATATATTATATATATAATATATACTTATTATATATATGAGGATATATATATATATATATATTATATATATTATATAATATATATATACTATATATACGATATCTATATACATATTATATAAATATATACTATTTTATATAAACTATATTATTATATAACTATATAATAATAATAGTACTATCTTATATATATATATATAATAAATATTATATATATATATATATATATATAAAAATATATCTCTTTGAATCACCACCTAAAATTAACGAAAAACCTAACCTGCCTAACCTAACCTGACCCTAACCTAAACCTAACCTAACCTAACTGACCTAACCTACCTATAACCACTAACCTAACCAACCTAAGCCTAACTTACCTAATCCTAACCTAACCTAACCTAACCTAACAAATCGTATATTCAATAGGTGGTTCAAAGACGTATGCCCTATTATATAACATTATATAAATTATAATATATAAATATATATATATATATATATATAAGTATATATAATATATATATATATTATATATATATATATATATATATATAAATATAATAATATAGTATAATATGATATATATATTATATACACTAAATCTGGACTTCACCATATGTATCTAATAGCCTTATACTAAAGGATTTATAGCAAATAATAAAATATTTCCAAATTTTAAATTGAATGAAATCTCAAGAAAAATTAAAGTTTCTTTTTTATATGTTATTATTTTAGCTTGTTTATCTTTGAAAGTGTCTGTTTTTTTTAATCTTCTTTTCCTTAGAATTCACCTTTCCTTTTTCTTTCACTGAACTCAATCTGATTTATTTTGTGGGAAAAGAAATGGGAAAAAAATAATAACTATACACAAAAGATAATAATAAATAATAAAAACTCATTTAAAGTACAAATAAAAATTAATTTTTTTCAATTATTTTTTCCTTTAAGCACTTATAATTTTTTGCAACTGCGTTTGTATAAATATACTAAATATATATTATATATTAAATATTATACTAATATATATTATACTATTAATATTATACATATAATTATATAATATATATATAATATTATATATATAATATAGAATAGGCTATAAAGAGGAATTATCTATATAGTGTTGATTTTGCAAATATATAATATTAATATTACACACCATAAAAAGTTAGATCATTGGTATAATAATATATTATATATATATAATATAATATATATAATATATTATATATAATATATATTATATATAGTAACATATATATATTATTATATACTATATATATAATATATATATAATATTAATAATATATATATATAATATATATAATGTATGATATAAATATATATATATATATTATATATATATATATATATATATATATATATTATATATATATATATATAAATATATATATATAGATTAATACATAATATACTCTCTAATATATACGATATATATATATATATATAATAATTATATATATCATTATATAAATATTAAAATTATAATATATTTATTATAGATATATATATATTTTTCTGTGATGATTGTGTGCATGTGTTTATTAATTATATTCCAATCACTTTAGAAGGTTCCTATTACAAAAATCTTCAGTTTTATGAAATGTTCGAATTCACGAATATTAAAAAAAAATAGAAATCTTTCAAACTTAAAAGGAGAGAAAAAATCTTGAAAGGAGTCATTGACTTCGAAAAAATCATCGATGAATTCGATTAACTGAAGAAGAAATCTAAATATCGAATTTCGATGGAAGACAAATAGTCCAGGCAATAATGAGTCGTTCTTTTAATCGGAGAAAGAAGCAGGATGTAAAATCAGAACTTCCTACGAGGGAGTAGTCCTTCCTTTAGTTGAATAGAGGTACAACACTCCAATCCCCCCCTGGGAAGAAGAAGAAGACAACCACATCCTCCTGGATGGAGAGGAAGAGGTCCAACCAATCAAGCCCTTTAGGAGGAGAGGAGTAGAGGCACAACAGCCCTTTACAGAGCGGGAAGAAGGAACAACAACATTTGACAATCCTGGAAGTGAAGAGGAGGAAGAAGACGACACTAAACCTTCCTTGCAGAGAAGGACTTATATAAATCTTTTATTAATAAATATAACTTGTTTTCCTCCAGTAACTAGTAATAAATTTTTTATTATTATTATTATTCCTTGGTCTTTATTGAATATGAGTATATTATTATTATTATTATATTTAATTATTATATTTATTATATGTTATTGTATTGTTATTTATTCTATTATATTCTATTAGTGTTGGTCTATGATTATGATTATGATTAGATTATGATATTATGTATCTATGATTTATGCATTATATGATATGATATGATTTGATTATTGATTATATTATATTATGTTCATGACTATGATATTATATGATATCTATATTATATATTGATTATTATTATTATTATATTATATTTATTATTCATTATTTATTATTATATATTATTATTATTATTATTATTTAGCTATTATTCTTTTCTTCTTCTTCTTCTTCTTCTTCTTCTTCTTCTTCTTCTTCTTCTTTTCATTATTCTTCTTCTCTTCTCCTTCTTCTTCTTTTCTCTTCTTTTCTTGCATCTTCTTCTTCTTCTTCTTCTTCTTTCTTCTTCTTCTTCTTCTTCTTCTCTTCTTTTCTTCTTTTCTATCTTCTCTTCTCTCTTTTCTGTCTTCTTCTTCTTTTCTCTTCTTCTTCTCTCTTCTTCTTCTTCTGCTTCTTCTTCTTCTTAGTCTTATTATTATTATTGATTATTATTATTATTTATTAATTATATTTTTATTATTATTTTATGTATATTATTATTATACAATGATAATTTTTTATTATTTAATCATTATATTATCTAAATCATTATATTTTACATAATTATATATTTATTAACTTTTTTTACTGTAATTTTATTACCTCTTATTATTATTATTATTATTTTTAATTACTTATTATTATTATTATTATATTATTATTAATTATTATTATTATTATATTATATTATTATAGATTATTATTATATTATTATATTATATTAGTTATTATTATTATTATTATTATTATTATATGTTATATTATCTTTATTATTATTATTATTATTATATTATTATTATTATATTATATTTTTTTATTATTATTTACATTATTAAAGTTTTCCAGATTTTTCCATAATTCTAAACCTTCTAACACTTTCATAATTTTCCTTTAGACAATTCTGAATAAACACAAATAATTGCCTTCTAAATGATCCAAGCTTTCGTGCATTCACGTTGGACATTTCAAGGATAAGACTTTATTTAAGACGAAAGCCAAAAATTAAATAAAATTTTAAATTTTTGTAGATAATTGTATTATTTTAAATTTAATTTTGGTTTCAGTTCTTAAAATAAAAGTCACACTTGAAAAGTCCAAAACGTGACTTGACAAAGCTACAATCCACTCAGAAAGGCACATATTTTGTTTATTTCAGAATTGTCCTTACAAGATAAAATTAATGAAAAAATATAGGAAAAAATTTTAGAATTTTGGAAAAAAATTCTGCTAAACATTTTATTAATGCAAATCGATTTTATTTCATTATTATATATTAATTATTATTATTAAATTATTATTAATTATTATTATATTTGACATTATTATATTATTGTTATTTATTATATATTATTATTTAGTTCAATTAATTGTTATTTATGATTTTATATTATTTGAATGAGTTCTATCTGTTATTGTTATTTATTGTTACCGAGTTTTTATGTTGAATAAATTGTTATATTATTATTATTATTATTATTATGTATTATTATTAATTATTATTATTATTATTATACTGTGCAATAACAACACCTGCCACATTTTATTCAATATTACTTTTATTTCTTATGGAAGAAAATAAGAAATATATACAAAAAAATAAAACATTCTAATATGCATAATTTTTTATTTACTATTTTTTTAGGAAAAAAAGGATAAAGAAATATAAGAAATAAAGCAAGTATGAATAAAAAAAACGAACTTTTTCGGAACGTTGATTGGAAAAAATTTCTCCTAAAAATTTTAAAGAATTTATTTTTATTTTTGCCCCTAACATTTTTACCACACAACGATAACGTAATATAAATATAAATAATTGTCCTTTTAAATATTTGTAATTAGATAGTTCCAAAAAACACATCCGGATCGACACGATACATCATTCGTAACTATACAGCTATATATACTAAAATATAAATACTATAATATTATATATAATATATTCATAAATATTATAAATATTTATATATATATATATAGATATATATATATTATAATATATTACTTATATATAAGACAACTGCTACAAATTCGTCGCAGTGTGATAGGTATTGAAAAATAATCTAAGGAATTACCACACGTGGGATTGAACCTTGGCCCTAAGCAGATGCCGCGTAAGTTTGAATGACACGCCATCGATGAAACTAAAACAGAAGAGCCCGAGAAATTGTCCTGCATTGAATATACCAACCACCAACAGAACCACACCGCACTCTCTTCCCGTGCCAACTCGGGCTAGGGTCAAACAGTGGCACGCGCAGAGTTGAAAAACCCATTAAAACCGGAGCAAATTATGTATGATAAGACAACAACTGATAAATTATTCGCAGCTTTTAGTGTGAGTGTATTGAAAACATAACCCTTAAGTAATTTACACTGGGATTAAACCTGGGCCCCTAGCAAGTCCGCGCATGAATTGTACACAAGTGTCTTATCATACATAATGTCCCGGTTAATGGGTTATTTCATCTGCCCATGTTGCGCCTGCTTGACCCTACGTCGAGTGGACGGGAAGATGCTTGTGTTTCGCGTTTGGGTGGTATATTTCACTGAGGAACATTTTCTCGCGCTCTTCTTTTAGTCAATCGTGGCGTGGTCGTCAAACACTTACGCGGCCATCTGCTAAGGCCCATGTTCAATCCCAGCAGTGTGAAAGTATTGGTTTATTTTTCATATATATATTATTAGTATAGATAATTTATATATTATAATATTTATAGAATATATATATTAATATATATATATATATAATATCATATATATATTATAGTAATAAATATATATATATATAAATATATAATATTTATATATACATATATATTAATAATATAATTATAGTAATATATATATATATAGTATATATAAGTTATATATATATATACTATACTTATATAAATTATTATATATTATAGTAATATTATATATATTATATAAGTATATATATATATATAGTATAGATATATAATTTATAAATTTGGCAAGTAAATCTAGTCATATATAAATATAATTAATTATATAATAAAAATTATTAGTATTATATTATATAATATATATGATATTATAATATTATAATAAGATATATATATTAATTAATATTATATATATATTATATATACTGATTATATCAGGGCCGCCTCGTTGTAACAATTTTAGTGCTGCAATCTACATTTCCCGCACGTAATTTATGTATATATATATATATATATATTTATTAATATATATATATATATATTATATATATATAATATAGTATAATATATATATATATATTATATATTATATATTAAAATGTATATATATTATATATATATATATATATATATATATATATATATATATATATATATTAATATATTAATATATATAAATTATATATAATATATAAAATATATATATAAATATATCAGGTTGTGTTCAAGTACAATTACTATGTACTTGTGTACTTTACTTAAGTGACATTGGAGGTACTTGTACTGTTACTTGTACTTGCAGTTTCTAAAACCACCCTGTTACTCTGTATTTGTACTCTGAGCCTTTGTACCTGGGTACTTGTGCTTGTAACTTGCAACGTACTTTTGCATTTTTAAACTGCCTACATATTTTTATTTTCATTTTATCATTTTCCACGTATTTATATTATTATTTTTATAAATGTTTTTTTATCTGCTTTCCATTATGAATGTTAAAGGTTTAAAATAATACTATATATATTATATTTTTTAAATATATAATATTAGATATAGTATTAATAATATATACTAATATTAGGATATAATATTAATATCATCATCATCAACCACCTTTTTTTCCCCAAGACTGGGGTAAGGTGCGTAAACATGCCCCTCAGAAACAGAAAAGTAGTAGAAAGAATATGACTGACACAAGTCGAAAAGAAGCCAAGCCTTACCGCCTCTATACTTATTAGTGGGAACTCGCCGCAACGAAAATCCGACCCTAGAGTCGTCACTGGGACCCGACGGACTCCTAACATGTGCAGCATCTTCGCCAAGGTGGCTATCACATACATCTCCTACAAAACCCTCCATTACTCTCTATTATGCACTTTTTTCTCGCGCCCTTCCAAACTCACATTTCACTCTTCCAGAGATTCTTGTTATTAACTCAATACCACTTTTTCTTCGTCTCCCAGCCTGTCGATTCCCAACACACTCACCTACATATCCGCGAAACCAACCGACTATCATTCTATTCTTTCCGCATTGACCAAACAGCCTAACATACTTTCTATTTATTCTCATTTATCCCTTTTTTCATACCATACAACTCTGTAATACGTTCATTCCTTTCATTTTATCAATTCTTCTCACACCTTAGACGCCCCTAAGATTGTCAATCTGACAGCATTGTACTTTAGATCTATACCTCTTATTCCAAGACCATGAGTCTTAATCTATTTTACTTAACACAGTAACAATCCTATACCATCACGTAGACACTAGCGCACTCAAGACTGAGTCCTCCTTTTACATCCACCAAAGGTTTAATTTGCACCAGGCCTCCTTCCTGCAATTCACAAATTACCTACTACACTCGGGATCATCGTTCCATTTTTCGCCCAACATATATATATCCTAAATATTTTAAATCAGTCCACTTGTTCAGCGTCCTCACCACTAGCATTAAACTTCCACACGTAGACTTTCTCACTCATAACCATAACCTTATCTCTTAATTTTAATACTTATCCTCCAGGCATCCCTTTACTCACTCAATCCACCTCTACCAATCCTCTCAAAAGCTCTCTTCAGATTACCTCACAATATTTGGTATATCTCATATAGTATAATATATATATATATAATTATTGAATATATATAATTAATATATATATTATATATATTATATATTATATACTATATATATATAGGCCGAGATGTGTGGATTGATTGGATTTGAAGTTGTATAACAAACTTTTATGGAGGTATAGTTCCGATGATTGGAGGAGAGTCAATTATTAGTACTTTATATAAGGTAAGGGGAAAAAATGTAACTAAGTATTTATAGGGTAATTAGTTTTATTGAGTGTTGTAGGGATGATATATGTTGATATTTTGTTCAAAAGAGTGCGTCAAATGAGTGGAAGATCTAATTGGGAGAATAAGTGCGTTTAGACAGTGTAGAGAAAGGGTGATCAATCTGTTACAATTGGAAACCAAATGAATTGGAGATAATTACAGGGAGGAGAAGAATAAATTGTAGTTTTAGGGATATGGATCTAGGCAACTAGGCGTCGTTAATAGGATTATAGAGAATCTATAGGCAGTTGTTAGTGATAGGTCTGTGGGTAGGGTGAAGCTTGCTGAAAGAATCAAAATAGTATGTTATGACGATAGTGAAGCGTGTTGTAAGAATAAATGGAGTTGCTAATGATTATATTTTAATTATTATAGCTGGAGTGTTGACAGGCGATGTGGTATGTCTCCTGGCTCTCATCCCAATCTGTATAGGATAGGTTATGAAAAGGATTAGAGGTTATGGGTGACCAAGGGATGAGAGTAGAATGATTGTGAGACTATGGGTATGAGAGTTGGAGATTCCTACCTCTCCTACTTTGCAGGCAGTGCATTTGGTCTCTTCCCCTGTGGCGAAATCTGAGAAGAGTTTTGAGAGGCACAGAGAGATTTCCGGTAGTGGTGTGTAACAGAAAGGGCGTTTGAAATTAATCTCGTAGATAAGAGTAAGTTATTGTTGTTGAGTGAGGACAGACCTCGATGTGAAGTTGATGTTAGATGGTAGTAAGCGATAGCTGGAATAAGTGCTGAAGCTTAATATTTAACAGTATTATTTTATTTCGCCTGAAAGGGAACGTATGATGCAGAGTATAGTTGGAAAAAAAGTTGTCAATGGCACTAAGGTGGCTGGTGCTACTTAAATCGTTGGTTGGATATGTGTAAAGGCACTAAGGTGTTGGAGGGTTGCGCTAGGGGTCTTACCGATTGAGGGTTATGGTTTTTTACCTTGTTACATGTATGTTCTTTGGAATAAGAGTTATAGGATCTAAATTAACAATCGTTTTCATATTGTACAATCTTAGTTTCGTATTATTTTTTAATAGAAATTTAAAATTAGTAATTTAAGGATTAATTAGAGTTGTTTTTTTTTTTAGATTTTGTTAAAATGATTAATAAATTAAAGCTTACGTTTATTATGTTTTGGGTCAGTGAAATGATGATGACATACTGTCGTTTTCGTTTAAACTGGAATAATATATGTGTAATTGTATTTTTGTAAGTCACCTTGATGTAGACATAATATAAACTTTTAATTGGTAGTCATAAAGTGAAATCCTGAAGATATAAATTTTGTTGGTTGATTTGTAAGTAGTCGTGGTGATAATAAATTTATAACACTTAGTTATATGTTTTCTTTTGTTAATTATATGTGTTTTGTAGCCCACCTGCAAGGTTTAAAACCCACTTTACGAATGTCATATGTATTAGTAATCGCTCTTCCCTTTAATATCTTATTTGATTTTCTTACTGCTACGATTCTCACTAATTTGGTTATATAATGGGTTTCTGTAAGCTGTGATTTCTTTTTTACTTTCTTCATATCTCTTCTTACTATTTGTTATGTTTTCACGTTATTAGTTATCACACCTTTCGCCATCTTTTGTATCTAAGATTGCTTTATATATTTATTTATTATTATGATATATATTATAATATATATTATATATAATATTATATATAATATATGATAATATAATATTATATTAGAAATATATTATATTTTTGGTATATCAGTTTCCAATTTTTCAAAAGTAATTTGTTCATGTATACCTTGTACGTTTATAATGTTCCTGTTACTTGATTTTGATTTTACTAAATAATTCTTATCAGTACTTGTACTTTTACTTGTACTTAACAATTCTATCGTACTTTAGTTTACTTGATTTTACTTTTGGTTAAAAAATTTACTTGAAACCCACCCTGACTAGTTATAGATATAATTATATAGATATATATAATATATATATAGTATATATATATATATATATATACTATATAATACATATATTTATATATATATTATATATATACTATCCAACTTTACCATTTTAATATTTTCATGAAACTATATAATTTTGCGAGTAACATATAAAATAAAATAATTCTTTCATTATTTAGATTTATTTCTCAATTTTTTATTTAATTTGTTAATTCACTTTTCAAACTAAAAACTCACTATTTTCGCTATATTTAAATCTTCGCGATTTATCAAGATTGTCAAATTTACTTATAGGTAATTAATATTAATTGGAACTACAATTTAAAGATTAATTAGTTTCCATCTGAAATTACAGTCCGTTATTACGTTTGACAGTTCGTAAAGATAAAATGCTTTAGAGTAAATTAAACTAAAATAATAAAAAATACAAAACTTGTTTGGCTGGTATTATAACTTTAATAATAATTTTTTATCTTTTTTTTCGAAACAAAACCTCGTTTTTAAATAGTATCTCACTCTCGAATTTTTGCTTACACCTCTTTTCGTTCCTTAACATAACATCAATTTGTTCTAAAATTTTTTTGGCAAACCTACAAAGTTATATTACTTTTTTTTTTACATTAAATTCACCCTTCACTTTAAGTCTTAGCTGCAAAAATATTCCAATTTAATCTAGTTAAATATTGTAATCCTATTAAAAAATTAATAAGTAAAAATAATAAATAACTTTTTACTTTTAAACCAGTCACAACAACAACACAAACACAATGATTATTATATATATATATTATATATAACTATATATAATATATATATATAATATTAATATATATATATATAATATATATATATATATAAAATATAAAATGTTAATAGTAGTATATAATTTAGAATAATTTATCTACAAATATTAAGATATTAAATATAAAGATATAACAGAAATCAAATAATAATAAATGATAAATAATTAATAATAATATAAATCACAATAATCATTATAATAATATAATAATAATAATAATAATTAATATAAATAATAATAATAATAATAATAAAATAAATAAAGAATAATAAATAAATAAAATCATGTTGTTTCGATCTTTAATAAAAAACACTCATATGTTGTGACAAATTAATAAGATAAATAAAAAATATGAAAATAATAGATATAAATAAACGGTAAAACTTTATTACTTATTATTTATTATATCCTTTAATTTGTCAAATCTCGGTAAATCCGCAAATTAAAAGTATGTTTCATATTTCAATCATAAAAGGTATCATAGATTATTGATTAAAATTATAATCTCATCAAATCTATTTAAAATAAAAAAAGAAATTTAATTCTGTGTTTCTTTTTAAATATTAATTTAATTTATGTCAATATATATATAATACTTAAAGAGAGATTTGTTTGATTTTATATATATAATTATTATATATTATATGATATAATATATATAATTATAAATTAGTTATATTATTATATAATATATATATAAAATATAGTAGTATAAATATAGAAAATTAAGACCAAACACAGTGATTGCCATTTTTGTTATATTGAATAACGTTTGTCGCGTATTATGCTATTGTTGCTAATTCAAGCTAGTAATTGTAAATAAATAATAAAAATAATTTAACAAAATACTATAATAAACAATTATAATAAAACCATGTAAAATACATATTGGCTAAATCTAAAATTTATTAAAATTACAAAATTACAAAAAAATACGAAAATTTTTAAAAAATTAAATTTTATTCTTAACTTTCAGCAACTACGAAATAATGATAACCATTAAAAAATAATGTTGATTCATTTAACCTTATATTCTATTAATAGTACATAAAGTTTTTAGCATTTTACATTGACTATAACTTAAAAATCACTATTAAAAGATTTATAATAAAATAATGATTAAAACTACAAATAAATAAAATTATACCAATTAAAATAATTTTTTATTTTTAAGTATAATCATAATTGAGTAAATGTCCAGTCAGACTCCTTCTCCATTATTTCCTTTCTTTATCATTTACGGATTGCAATAATCTAGAATTCGTTTATGATTTTATATTTTTTGGTGGTCTATGCTCGCCTTTTGGTGTCTAAATTCAGTGAGGATAATATTTGAATATTGTACTTTTAAATAAAAAACCCTTTTTTTTGTCAATCCTGGTTGCAAAGTCGGTATGTGGAGTTGTCCTGCATCGTCTTGCATCACCTTCCATACACTTAACAAGTATTCAAATCGATTGAGCATCGCCCAACTTTTCGGTGACTTAAATTCTTAACCTGTTTTTTCTTCCTTTCATCTTTTAAATTTAGGTCCGTAGGAACAAGCAATCTGTATATTATAGTTATCTTATAAATTATATATATATATATATATAACTGTATAGCTATATATAACAATAAAAGTAGATATATATATATACTATATATGTATATATATTATATATATTTAATTTTATATGTTATATATATATATCTTATTTTTTTTTTTTTTTTTTTTTTTTTTTATAGATAATATATTTATATTATAATAGTATAATATTATATATATATATATATATTATATATATATATTAATATTATATATACATATATAGTATATACTATATATACTATATATATACTCAAAATTGGTTTAAATATTACACCAACATATAAATTTATTTAATTTCAAAAATAAAATCCCTATCTCCTTCCACTCTACTTCAACTAACAACCATGCTAATTCTACAATTCTTTGACTAGGTATAAAAAGTCGCCACAAACGTATAAAAAATATTATACTCCATTCAACTATATAAACAATCCAAATTGTTTTTCGCCCTTACACCTTTATGTTTTTCTTTTTCAATGATACTGTAAACGTATAAAAATATGTAATAAATATCTAATATTAAAGGGAATGTGATCAAGTGGTCTTGGAAAAACGGATTATTTTATTTTGTTTCAGAAGACATGGAGTCTATTGCTAAACAGCTAAGCATTTGGTATAATATCAAATTTATTTCTCTTATTTTTTTTATTTTTTTATTATTTTTATAATAAATTATTTTGTCATTGAATTTTCTTTCCTCAACATTTTTAAAGTATAAATTTATTTATTTATTCATATCTTTATATTTTTTACTTATATTTGCTGGTTATAAATCAACTGTGTCTTCACCTCATCTCATCTATAACCATGGTATGGATATTCATCTTTTTTTACAAAGTATCATAATAACTGAAAAAATCTTCATCAAAACCATTACCATGATTATACTAGTAATTCGTTTAATAAATTTAATTTTCACTCAACGATGATATGTGTCTTTGATAGCAAGCCTTTATACTCGCTTTCCAGGAACTGCTTTAATAAATTTTATTAATGTTTTTGATTTCAATATATATGAATAACACAATTCATGCTTTTTTTTTTAATTGTTTTCAATGTAATGTTTTACGAATTTTTTCTGCTTAATTTAATATGAAGTGGTAGCATATTTTGGGTAATACAATGATCTAAAAACATGCTCACTTTTTATAAATTTAATCATTTTTCGACGTTTATAACAGCGGCTACACTGATTCTCATTGCTCTTAGTAAATTGAACTGTAAATACCTACTTTTGTGGCTATAAAATTACTATTTTTTATACATTTAATATTTGATTCTAAAAACTATTTCATTTCAATATTTCGAGTTTCTTTGTTATATTTAGTTAAAATATCTTGTAAGGTAGTTTAGAAAATATTTCTGTTTTAATTATTAAACAAGGTCCTCTTTATGGTAAAAATATATTAACTTTACTTATATTAAGGTAACAATTTTTGTTCACCATTATTTTTCAATTACGTCAAAACTATCATCAAATATCTCGGCCATTTAATTTTTTCTATACCATTTCCTAGGAATATTTATTCACCATCAAATATTTCTTGATATTTCTTTATATGTACAGTATAAATATCTTTAGGTACATAAATTAGATTATACTACTTTACTTCTTCACTTCCACTACTATTACTTTTTTACTACTATACTACTTCCAATAATAATGAATAATTAATAATAATAATAATAATAATAATCAATAATAATAATAATAATAATAAAATAATAATAAATAATATATAATTAAATTAATAATAATAATTAATAAATAATAATAATATAATAATAATAATAATATTAATAATATATATCAATAATATAATAATATATAATTAATGATAATATTATAATTTGATAATGATAATGATATGGATAATGGATAAATATTATATGTATAATTATATTATAATATCAATGATAATTATAATTGCGTGCGTGTGATGTCTGAGCACGATGCGTGATACGTGTAAAGTTATTTATTAATAATAATTTATGAATGATAATTAATTCAACAATCTGTTAATAATATAATTTATCCATATATATTGATATTATAAGTATAATTTTCATTATAATATAATATAACTTATATTGAGAGGTAGACGGTTATATTTATTATTTTATATTTATATGAACTAAAACTACATATAAAAGTTTGATATTATATTGCATTAATTATAATGATCATGATATTAATAAAAAATAATTATAATCGGATAATGGAATGCTAATTATAATTATAGATATAATTATAATGATAATTATAATTATAATTATAATGATAATAAATAATAATAAATTAATATAATAATAATGAATAATAATAATAGATAATAATAATAATAATAAATAACATAGGAATAATATTAATAATTTAAGAATCATAATAATTTGCTAATTTTACTATAAAAAAAAGAATAAATAATTACTAATTAATAATTAATTATAATAATAATAATAATAATAATAATAATCATATCCAAAAATAAAAGGATCTCAAAAGTAGATAGTTTTATTAGGAGTACATAATTAAGACAAAGTAATATACCTTCCCTTTTTTTAAATTTTGTCAATTTAAAACAGGAAATAAAAATAAACTACAATATTTACTACCACCGGTTATAATTCTATTATTGACCTTAAATTTCAAAATTCCAAAATCCAATAAATAAATTTATATTTCTTTATTTTCAATCATATAAATATTCAATTTTTTATTGGAGTAAAAACATATAAAATGTTCTCTATCATTCATTTTAATTTTAACAAAAATCTTTAAATATTCGCTATCTTTTAATATTAATGCCCGAATTTTACATGCATATATATATATACCTATATATATATATAATATATATATATATATATAATTAATATATGATATATATTATATATTAATATATTATATAATATATATATATATTATATATATAAAGTATATAATATTATATATATATAAATAATTTTATATATATATTAGTCAGTATATAATATATATATATATATAATATAATACTATATATTAGTATATAATATATATATTATAACTATATATATTATTATATATATATATAGATATAATATACTATATTGCGATATATTATAATGTATTGTTCATTTGTTTTTGTATTTTTTTAATTGAAATAGTAGTCAGCCTTGGCAATATAAAATAGTCCTAATTCACTTTAAATTTCTTCTGATATCAAAATACAAAAATCCTTTATTAAACTCTCTTAATCACACATAATTGTAAATAAAAAAATAACTTATTATTAAAATTAAATTAAATTATATTGAAAAAAATCAGAATCTTTAAATTCCATCTTTTTTAATCCTAAAAATCCCATTCTATTCATCGATTAAGCTTGTAAGAAAATGGTCTGAAAAGTCTAATTTTCTGATTTTCTGAAGACTGTGTAGTCTAATAATTTGAGGTCGTTCGTTCTTTAAATTAACCTTATCGAGTTGGAAGAAAAATTGTTAATACATTGTCACCCTTCGAATTTGTTGTAAGAGTTGTCAAATTCCCACACTTCTCTGTTGAATATAATAGATTACAACATTCAACCCTTCTAGAGTATGTGTAGTAAGTTAGGGTTGTATCAGTTAAAGTAATTACCTGTTAAGTATTCTACAAGTGGTATTTCTAAGTTATCAATATATTAAACTTTTTTTTAATATTGTTATTATTATTGATTTTAGTATATTATTATTATTATTATTATTATTATTATATTATATTATTATTATTATTATATTATTATGTATTATTGATTATTATTCATTATTAATCATATTTATCTTTATATTATTATATTATTATTATTTATTGATTATATTATAGTATAATTACTGTGATACATGTCATTGCTATATTATTAGTATTATTTTTATTTTTTAATGATCTTTAATTACAAGTATATATAAAAATTATATTATTATCTATTTATTATTATATTATTATTATTATATTATTATTATATTATTATTATTATTATTTGATTATTATTATTATTATTATTAGTTATTATTATTCACTTACTTTATAATGGTAAAAACTTCTCATGAATTAAATTCAATATACCTTTTATTCTAACAAACAAAAAAAAAATATATTCAAAAAAAAATACTAATTATAGCAGGAAAAAAATATTTTTTATCTTACTTTTTTATTTAATTAAACAAGTTTTCTTTTAAAAACAATTAATAAAATATAAACATTTTTTTATGGATTTCATTAAAGTTTTTTTTTAAAATGATATTTCAAATTTTATTTTAATATTTGGCTCTTAAAATTTTCCAATTTTTAATTCCTTATGTTATATAGATTTAACATAATTTTCAATTAAAATTGTTTATTAAAACAAACAAATAAATAATCAAATTAAATATACTATATATATATATAATTTTTTAATATATATAATATATATATATATAATTATATATATAAATATAGATATATAATATATATATATATATATATAGATATAATAATACATATATATAATAATATAATATTTAAATAATAATATAATAATATAATATAATAATATAATATAATACATAAAAAATATAATAATAATTAAATATAATGAATAATAATAATAAAATAATAATATATAAATAATAATAATAAAATATAAAGATAATATAAATATAATAATAATAATAATAATAGTAATACTTGAAGATAATTATTGTGCATTCAAATTAATATTAATATGATAATAATTAATAATAATTAAAATAAAGAACAATAGTTTGTGCTAATTTTAGAATCATATAAAAAAAATATTTTCAAATAATTTTGCTCATTAAAAATAAAAATATATAATTAATAAATATTCATAATGAAACATAAAAAAATAATAATTATAAATCAAATCTTTTATTAATGCCTATAGACATAACATATAAACTACTCTCTCTTACATTTGAACATTAACAAGAAATAAATTAAATTACAGACAACTCACACACGTTATAAGTATATTTAACTTGAAGATTTATAATTTAAAAAAATCCAAAAATAAAATTTATTCATATAAAAACATCATAATAAATTCAACTTTTTATTATCAAAACTTATAAAATTCTCTCCCCCATTTCCATTAACTTTGAAAAGTGAAATTCGAATTTTATATCGTTGTTCACAATATTTAACTCTTCTTTAAATATATACACCCCTCATATATATTATATATACTTATAATATAATTCATACCTAATATATCATATAGTAATCATCTATACTATATACTACTTACTTTATATATATAACACTTATCATATAATACATTATATAAATCACATTCCATGTTCCTCCAACCCCAATCTTTGTTTTGTTGACCAAATCACCATAAATCGCACTTCATTCATGATTCATTTTCTATCATTCATTAAATAAGTTTCTATGAACCACCCCAATACCCAGTGTACCCATTTATTCCCTCTTCTCTACAATTCTTTCTTCCCAATCATAATTGATATATATAGCATCTATTATAGTAAATCATATATATCATCAATTTTCATACTATACTTTATATATATATACGCTTTATATATTCAATATATATACATTTTGAAAGAAAAACTTTCTGAAAACTATCAGGGATTATTAAATGTTCATTATAAATATACTTATAATATATATATATTGATATAATTATATGATATAATATATCTATATATCAATACTATAATTACTATATATATAAGATATAAATAAATAATTATCAGTAATAACACTAATAAAAGAATCAACTAATAATAAATTAACAATATTAGATATATTATATATATGTGATAAGATATATAATATATATAATATACTATACTATAACTATATATATATTATATAGTAAATTATATAATCGCTATTATATATTAATTTTTATATATTATACGTATCTAGATAGGTAGAAAACGATATAAATTAATAAAGTAAAAACAATTATTATACCTATCCAGTAATATTTATATGGGGGAGGAGCCTTAAAAATAAGAATAATATGGTAAAGGCGAGGGGGGGTAAGAAAGCTAGTATAATATGATGAAAGATATAAACTAGTGAGGTAGGGGTGAAGAACTCTGGCCGAGTGAAAAGGGGCGGTGACAGGCAAGGAAGCCAAGGGGGCCGAGTGGAGAGAGAGAGAGAGAGAAGAAGAGGATGGAGTAAAGGAGCAGATAAGCGGCAAAGTGGGGGGGAACGATAGGAACGAAAGAGGGATGTATGGGCGGGGTGTGTGTGGGGGGTGAGAGGGGAGGAATAGCAAATGATAGAATATCATGAGAGACAGGGTAGGGCTAAGGACTAACTCGAGAGATAAACACGTAATGCTTAAATTATCAAGGGGGGAAGGTCAAAATGGAGGGGGTAGAGGTATAGGTATAGAATCTGAGAGACAATCGGCTCTTGCACGAGAGTGTAATGGTTGCGGAGGCACTTGGGAAGCGGGACGGATCACCTAAGAAGAATAAGGGTAATAAAAGGACCCCAGGGCAGTGACGATGAAACAAAGAGGGTTGAAGATTGTAGAATGATTGGGAAATGTCCAGTATTTTCCGGAAAAGAGAAAGATTATGTGAAAAGAGTAAGAATGAACATGGAAGCAACATATATTATAATAGCTTGTGCCGCAAGGAGCTTTTTGAGGTCTGCGCCCTTTTGTGTCTTGTCAAGCGTGAAGGAAACACTAATGAGGTTACTCCAAGATATCTGGACATAAACCATTATGGAAAGCATTCGCAAATTTGTTCTTAATTGTATATGGGAAGAAAACAATATTTATCGTTGTTACTTGAATAATAAAGAACATTATTGGTGGCCAGCGGACATAGGTATTTTAATGAGTCGCTGTTCACACCTAATATACGAATATATTTTCTATAGTAAAGCCTAAAGCTTGGTAAAAGGCTTGACATGTAGCATTCTTAAGATCCTGGCCTCCTCATTCCACGAAAGCCATTGTCCAACATAGTTCAGTATTATCAATAATACGACTTCAGTTTTACAGGTATACTACTGTCCACTATTGTTATTTACTAATGAATTTCCATTATCAATGCCTCGATTCTTAGTAAAAGCTTTATTATTTATACTTATATTAAGGAAAAAAAATTGCTCTTTTAAGATATTTATTTCTATTGTCACAAAAATAACAATTTTAAAATTAGACGCCAAAAATTCCGAAAATTCGACATGCTTTTTTTCAGCAAATTTTAAACTTGGGAGTATGAAATAGCGAAAAAATGTTTACACGTGCTTAAAAACACGCTTTATATATATATATATATATATATATATATATATATATATATATATATATATATATATATATATATATATATATATATATATATATATATATATATATATATATATATATATATATATATATATATATATATATATATATATATATATATATATATATATATATATATATATATATATATATATATATATATATATATATATATATATATATATATATATATATATATATATATATATATAATATATATATATATATATATATATATATATATATATATATATATATATATATATATATATATATATATATATATATATATATATATATATATATATATATATATATATATAAATAAAGACTTTGCATACTTGTTGTTTATACTTAAGCTTTAAAGAGAAAATCTTTAAACAAAATTACTTTTGAAGAAATGACAAAGTTGACGCACTTGGTAAAATGCAAGAAAGGTTTTCCTAGATTGAGAGAGAGAGAGAGGAGAGAGAGAGAGAGAGAGAGAGAGAAGAGAGAGAGAGAGAGAGAGAGAGACTAGAGGAAAAAAGGAGGAAGAATGAGGAAGAAATAAATAAAGCTGAGGAGAGAGAGCGTAGGAAACAATATTAAGTTTTATAAGACATAGCCAGGGAACAAGAAAGAGATAAATTGAGAGAGAGAGAGAGAGAGAGAGAGAGAGAGAGAGAGAGAGAGAGAGAGAGAGAGAGAGAGAGAGAGAGAGAGAGAGAGAGAGAGAGAGAGAGAGAGAGAGAGAGAGAATTCATAAAAAGCATTTAGGTAAACATCTCCCTCTCCCAAGTTTACTTTTCAAAAATTCATTGAACCCTCAAGCTATTCAGTGTTTTATATTTAAAATAAATATTGGAGATTTTTAGGATTGAGATATAAATTATTTTGTTTTGGTTCTTGCCTTTGTTTTTGTGTTCATGAATTAATTTGGACATCAAAATACAGCATAATTAAATGCAAGTAAAGTGTTTGATGTTCAAAAAATTCAAAGTTAGGAAGCTATTATTCAAATGAAAGATAAATTTGTCATTAATATTATTTCGATTACTGCTTTTATAAAATGTTCTATAGCTATGTATATTGTCATTATTGAGAGGGTCAAAAAGGAAGGGATGTAGGTGATAAAAAAATTTATTTTGGGATAAAATGGGGTTAAAAGTTGACGTACAAAAGCATAGGGAATTAATTAATAAATTAAAACTGGGAAAATACACAAAAACACACGCACACACACACACACATACAGACACACCCACACACACCCACACACACACACACACACACGACCTGATTCGCTTAGTCTCTAACTCTCTCCCAGCTCTATATCTTCCTCACACATACCTCCGTCTTAACATTCTCTCTCTCTCTCTCTCTCTCTCTCTCTCTCTCTCTCTCTCTCTCTCTCTCTCTCTCTCTCTCTCTCTCTCTCTCTCACTTCAATATTAATAACAGATCGTAAAGTTGCATTTTCTTGTCTAATGGGAGAGAGGAGCGTCTCGAATCTCATTATTTAATTAGAGCAGACGGAGGAAGGAATCCCTTCTTGCGTTATGCTCTTACTTACTTATGGATTATCGAAGTATTTGACACGAATCACGAATTAGACGAAGAAGTTGAACGGATGAAATGTTGTTTGGGAGAGAATGCAAACTCGGCAGTAACAATAGAATAATTTATAAACTTATTAAATAGGAATTTGATAAGGATCAATCCAAAATACATTATTACTTAAAGTTGATATTTTCTCTTAATATCGCATTATTATTATTATTATTATTATTATTATTATTATTATTATTATTATTATTATTATTATTATTATTATTATTATTATTATTATTATTATAGTAAAAATAGTAGTACTGGCAAGAGAGAGAGAGAGAGAGAGAGAGAGAGAGAGAGAGAGAGAGAGAGAGAGAGAGAGAGAGAGAGAGAGAGAGAGAGAGAGAGAGAGAGAGAGAGAGACTATACATTCTAGAATAAAACTTTTACATCCACATCTACAGATTTAAGAATATTCTTAATAAGCACTGGTATTATGTAAAAGAAACATATCAATACAATTAATAAAGGCTGATTTTTTTTTTTTTTTTTTTCTTCAACAAGGTATCAGATATCCGCTGATGATACAGATGCGAGATTAGATATTTCGTGTTCAATCTTTGTATTTTAAGATTAAATCGTATGTGATTATCTAAATGACTCCTAACACAGATACAAATGCGAAAGATATTTTACCAAGATATGAACATAAATAACCTTGTATTTTCATAGCTTTGCATTGCAGGAAAAAAAAGCTAAAAGAAAAGCGAATAGAATATTTTCTTAAAATAATTTATGTACATAATTTTAGATGAAAATAATATTGAAGTAAGCGAAGAAGACTGAAGCTTTTCTTTTTTAAGAAGAGATATATTATAAAAGCTCTTTTGCCTTTCAAATTAATAATGAATAGCAAGAAAATAAATAGTTTTTGTTTCTTTTTTGGTTTATGTATTAACATTTTATATATTATACATAAGTATGTATTTTTGCATACACTGTATTTAATATGTAATACACTTACGTATTTTAGGTACGTATTGTACCTTATTCATTACATCATAGGATAGTATTTCATGTATTATAGTACGCCTTTTTTTTAACATAATTCACATATTTATATATATATATATATATATATATATATATATATATATATATATATATATATATATATATATATATATATATATATATATATATATATATATATATATTAGCATTTATCGTATCATACGCATTATACATATAACATATCTAATGAATCATATTTTTTTAGACTTGCATACTTGATTGTTTTTATATAAATTTTAAAAAGAGTTTTAAAGAGAGCTATTGTTGAACAAATGACAAAGGTCGACAAACTTGGTAAAATGCAAGAAAAGATCTTCCAAGAGTAAAGAGAGAGAGAGAGAGAGAGAGAGAGAGAGAGAGAGAGAGAGAGAGAGAGAGAGAGAGAGAGAGAGAGAGAGAGAGAGAGAGAGAGAGAGAGAGAGAGAGAGAGAGAGAGAGAGAGAGAGAATTTCATATAAAACATATAGGTAAACTTTCCTACTTTATTTCCCCTAAGTTTATTTTGTAGAAATTCCCTCAAGCTGTTTAATATTTTATGTTTAATATTAATCTTATAAATTTTTTGGACTGCAATAAATAAAAGCTTTGATGCAGTTTTACATTGTTTTTGTGCACATGAATTCATTTGGGTATCAAAATACAATATAATTAAATGCAAATAAAGCGTTTGATGTTTACAAATTCAAAGTTAGAAAACTATTATTGAAATGAATGATCAGTTTATCTTTGATATCGTATTGCTTCAACTGCTTTATAAATTATTTACTCTTTATTTATGTGTATTGTAGTAACTGAAAGGGGTCAGGAACAAAGGGATGTTGGGGATTAAAATATTCATGTTTGAAAAAAAGGGGGGCTAAAATATGACATATAAAATTATAATAAGAAATAATAAATTAAACTGATAACGTACACACACACACACACACACACACACACACACACACACACACACACTCTGCACACACACACACACACACACACAAACTGAATTACTGATACTCCTCGATTTTGCCTACAAACAATTTTCGCGCAATGCACAATTTCAATTTTTAAAATTTTGCTTCTGAACCCCCCTCAATCAATATATATAAATTTCATTGACCCTTTTTTCAAACTCTCTCTCTCTCTCTCTCTCTCTCTCTCTCTCTATATATATATATATATATATATATATATATATATATATATATATATATATATATATATATATATATATATATATATATATATATATATAATATATATATATATATATATATATATATATATATCATGTTTGATAGTTTAATGTTCCGTTGTATTGTAGAATGTAAAATATATTTTCATTTGAAATGAACAATACATTTTTGTAAAGTGTTTTTGATCTTTTATTCAAGTTTGTTTTTATTTACATTTTTTTAAAATATTTTTTGTAGTGTTGTTTTTAATTTTTACTGAAAGCTTTTTTTTATTGGAAAATGTTTTATCAACGATTGAATTTTTTTTTCACGAATGCTTACGAGTTACAAATTTAAAAAAATAAAATAAAATAATAAAATCTTTTCCTAGTTATAAAGTGTTTACTTTTTTTTTAATATTTTAACATAATAAATATATATATTTTTTTTCCTTTTTTTACTAGATTTTCATTGCTTTCATTTAAAATTTTTATAAAATGTTGGTAGTGTCTTTATGGATAGGAAAGATTGCGATACCACACAATTAATTCCACCAAACCACAAGACAGAGATAAACACGGACATTCACTAACAGACAGAGATTGACATTATAACGTAGGCTCACAGACAGATAAGTAAACTATATTTAAGCAATGGGATAAAATAATATATGGAGACTAAAGAGAGTGAAAGAGAGATAAATTGAAGAAGTTGGCAACCATTTTAAAGAAAATAAAAATGCTAGAATTTTTTGTTGTTGTTTTGTTTTCCATAACAGTGAAGTTTATATTTTTAATCGTACTTCATAAGTATCTATTATACATATATTATATTATATTGTGAAAGAAAAGTCTCCTTTTTTCTTTCTCTCTCTCTCTCTCTCTCTCTCTCTCTCTCTCTCTCTCTCTCTCTCTCTCTCTCTATCAATTTTTATCTTCTCTTTCTTTCCTCTCATCTTTCTCCTAATCCTTTCTCTTTCTCTATTACTTCTCATTTCATACGCTCTCTCTCAGCTTTATCTCTTCCTCAATCTTCCCTCCGTTTTTCTCTAGGCGCTCTATCTATCTATCTATCTATCTATCTATCTATCTATCTATCTATCTATCTATCTATCTATCTATCTATCCCTCTCTTTCTCTCTCTCTCTCTCCCTCTCTCTCCCCCTCCCTCCTTCCTCTCTTTCTTCAATATTAATAACACCGTAAAGTTGCATTTTCTTTTCTAACTGGACAGAGTAGAGACTCGAATCTCATTATTTAATTAGAGCAGACAGAGGAAGGAATCCCTTCTTGCATTATGCTCTTACTTACCTATGGATTATCGAAGTATTTGACACGAATCACTATTTAGACGAAGAAGTCAAACGAATGAAATGATGTTTGGGAGAGAATACAAACTTAGCAATGACAATAGAATAATTTTAAAACCTGTATTAAATAAGCATTTGAAAAGGATGAAGCCAAAATTCAGTATTACTAAAATATAATCTTTTTTTTTAATACAACCTCTTTTTTTATACATCCACATCTACTGATTTCTTTTAAGTACTATCATTATGTAAAAGAAGCGTGTAAATACAATGAATGAAAGTTAATGTTTTTTCTTTCAACAAGGTTTCAGATATCCGCTGATGCAGATGCAAAGTTAGATATTTCATATACAATCTTTGAATTTTAAGGTTAAATAGGATGTGAATATCTGACTGACTCGTAACACAAATACGAAAACGAAAGATATTTTACATAAATAACTTTATATTATCATAACTTTGTGTTGTAGGTAAAATAAAAAAAAATTTAAAATGAGAAAAGCAAGTAGAATATTATCTTTAAATAATTTATGTACATAATTTTAGATGAAAATGTTATTGAAGTAAGCAAAGAAGACCGAAGCTTCTCTTTTTAAAAAGGGAAAAATTACAAAAGCTCTTTTGCCTTTCAAATTAGTAATGAATAGAAAGGAAATAAAACGTTTGTGTTTCTTTTTAGGCTTATGTATTAACGTATTTTATATATTATACATAAGTTTGTATTTATGCACTTACAATATTTAATTAGGAAATTTATATACGTATTTTAGCTACGTATTGCATTTATTCATTGCATTATATGATAGTATTGCATTTATTATAATACTCTTTGTAACAATTTTAATGTGTATATATGTGTATTGAGTTCACACTTAAGTATTTTGACATGTATATATTTTTTAACATTTATTATTTATTGTATCATACGCATTATACATATTTAATTATTAAAATATTTAGTGAATAAATATTATTTCTTTCTAAGACTTAACATACTGTTTTGTTTTTATATGTAAACTTTAATAAAAAAGTTTTAAACAGAGTTATTGTCGAAGAAAGGACCAAGGTCGACAAACTTGGTAAACTGCAAGAAAGATCTTACTAGATTGGAGAGAGAGAGAGAGAGAGAGAGAGAGAGAGAGAGAGAGAGAGAGAGAGAGAGAGAGAGAATCATTTATAACATTTAGGTTTGTTTTGTAGAAATTTCCTCAAACTTTTCATTATTTTATGCTTAATATAATTTTTATAAATTTTTAGGACTGCAAAATGACTTTATATATATATATATATATATATATATATATATATATATATATATATATATATATATATATATATATATATATATATATATATATATATATATATATATATATATATATATATATATATATATATATATATATATAGGACTGCAAATATGACTTTATATATATATATATATATATATATATATATATATAGTTTTACGTAGTTTTTGTGCACAGGAATTCATTTGGGTATCAAACTATTATAATTAAATTCAAATAAAGCATTTGACTTTGAAGTTAGAAAACTATTAACAAAATGAAACAAATTTATCTTTGATACCGTTTTGCTGTATTATTTTCCTCTTATGTTTATTGTCGTAATAGAGCGAGTCAGAAACGAAAGGATGTAGGGGGCTAAAAAATTAAGTTGAGAAAAAGGGGTTAAAAGTTGACGTAGAAAAGTATAGGCCCTATACTATAGGGAAATAATAATTAGAACTGGCAACGTACACACACACACATACACACACACACCTACACACACACACATACACCTACACACACACACACACACACACACAGATTAACTGAATCGCTAATATTCCTTGATTTTGCTTACAAACAATTTTCGCGCACTGCACAAATTTCAATTTGTAAAATTTTGCTACTGAACGCTTTCCTCCCCTCTCAGTTGTAAATAAAATTCATTGACCATTTTCATATATATATATATTTAAATGACCATATATATATATATATATATATATATATATATATATATATATATATATATATATATATATATATATATATATATATATATATATATATATATATATATATATATATATATATATATATATATATATATATATACCCTTCATCCTTTTAGTGTATATGTTTGAGTGTATTGTAGTATGTAAAATATATTTTTATCTGAAGCGAACAATACTTTTTTTGTAAAGTGTTTTTGATCTTTTATTTAAATATTTTTATTTTCGTTTTTTTAAAATGATTTTTCCGTTGTTGTTTTTAATTTTTTGCTGAAAGCTTTTTTTATTGCAAAAGATTTTATCAACGCTTGAAATATTTTTTACGAAGGCTTACGAGTTACAAATTTAAAAAATGAAAATATAAATCTATTCTCGTTATAAAGTAGTAACTTTTTTATATTTATTGAAATTTCTTGTTAGTCGCTATCGTACGCAGGTTTTTTTCCGAGTGGGGGGGGCCACAGAATTTTCCAGTTTACTGATTTTTTTCTTTTTTTTTTTTTTACTAGTTTTTATTGATTTCATTTAAATTTTTATGAAATTTTGATTTCCTTAAAAATCCTAGGGGCTTATAGCCCCTCAGCTCCCCTATGTATAGCAATGTTGTTAATGTCTTTATAAATAGTAAAAACTGCGATACGACACACGTATCCAACCACCACTCACCATTCAAAATGAAACACAGACATTCACTAACAGACAGAGAATGACAATATAACGTAACTCACAGACAGATAAATAAATCATGTTTAGGCAATAGGATAAAAATAATAAATGGAAAGCAAAGAGAGATAATTGAAGAAGTTTTCAATCATTTTAAAAGAAAAAAAATGATAGAATTTGTTTTTTATTTTTTTAATCATATTTCATAAGTATCTATTATACATATATTATGATAGAAAAGTGTCCTCTCTCTCTCTCTCTCTCTCTCTCTCTCTCTCTCTCTCTCTCTCTCTCTCTCTCTCTCTCTCTCTCTCTCTCTCTCTCTCTCTCTCTCATATTTTCCCTCTTATCTTTCTCACTCCCTTCTTTCTCTTTCCCTATTTCTTCTCATTTCATACCCTCTCTATCAGTTTTATCTCTTCCTCACTCTTCCCTCCGTTTTTCTCTACGCTTTATTCTTTTCCCTTCTCTCATTCTCTTTATTTATTTCATCCCCTTTAACCCCATCTCTCTTCCTCGGACCCCCCTTTTTCTTCGATATTAATAAAAGATCGTAAAGTTGCATTTTCTTGTCTAAAAGGACGGAGGAGCGACTCGAATCTTATTACTTAATTAGAGCAGACGGAGGAAGCCCTTCTTGCGTTACACTCTTGCTTGCTTATGGATTATCGAAATGTTTGGCAGGAATCACGAAATAGACGGTGAACTCGAACGGATGAAATGTTGTTTGGGAGGTTTGGGAGAGAACGCAACTCAGCAATAACAATAGAATTATTTCTAAACTTTTATTAAATAAGAATTTGAGAAGGTTGAATCCCAAATTACAATATTAATTAAATTTGATATTTTTCTTTTAATGCAACCTCTTCTTTTACATCCACATCTACAGATTTAAGAAAATTCTAAAATATTAAAATTATGTAAAAGAAACGTAAATACAGGGAATGAGGCTTATGTTTTAGTCTTTCAACAAGGCTTCGGATATTCGCTGATGCAGATGCGAATTTAGATATCTCGTATACAATATGTATTTTATAAGGTTAAACCGGAAATGAATATCTGACACAGATATCTAACAGATACAAAAGCGTAGAATCTTTTACTAGGAAGATATGAACATATATAGCCTTATACTTTTATAGCTTTGTATTGCAGGTAAGAAATATGAAAAAAAAGCGAGTACAATATTTTCTTTAAATAAGTTATGTACATAATTTTAGGTGAAAATAATATTGAAGTAAGCGAAGAAGGCCGAAGTTTCTCTCTTTAAAAAGAGAAATATTATAAAATATCTTTTTTGCCTTTCAAATTAATAATGATAGCAATAAAATAAATCGTTTTTGTTTCTTTTTAGGCTTATGTATTACCATATTTTATATTTTATAAATATGTATTTTTTTACACGGACTGTATATAATTATGTAATATATTTACATATTTTAGCTACTTATTGTGATTATTCATTGCATCATAGGGTAGTATTACATGTATTATAATACATTCGTATTTTTATCGTAGGTTTAAATATTTATTTATGTATTGAGTTCACGCTTAAATATTTTGGCATATATATATATATATATATATATATATATATATATATATATATATATATATATATATATATATATATATATATATATATATATAGCATATATATATACTA
>JABUQX010123489.1:0-25000 GCA_015478945.1 Trachelipus rathkii | reverse complement strand
GCTGATAATACTAAAAGTACAGTATGTGAGCAAAGTTTATATATATATATAGTATATATATATATATAATATATACTATATATATATAGCTATATATATATATAATTATATATATATATATATAATATATATATATATAATATTATAGTAATTATATATTATTTTTGTGATATAATAATAATCAGATAATAATAATATAATAATAATATAAATAATAATCATAATAATAAATGATATAAATATAGTAATATAATAATAATAATGAATATATATATAATAATAATAATAATAATAATAATAATAATAATAATAATAATAATAATAATAATAATAATAATAATAATAATAATAATAATAATAATAATAATAATAATAATAATAATAATATAATAATAATATTAAAAATAATAATAATAATTAGATTTTTTCATTTTTAAAATACTAAGTAATTTTGTTCAACATATTTTGACCTCTTTCCTTGTAATCTAAAAGAAAAAAATACTGTTGAAACAGATTTCGACCACCCTTGAACAGATGTGCCTCATTTTTGTAGATTCACATTTTCAAACGCACGACGTTGTGTAGCAGTATTGCAAACAAGGAAATATATCAATCTCCTTGACGTTACCGCAAATATTTATCTACTGCACTAGATAATTTATCTACTGCACTAAATAGTTTGTTAGCAGATTTTCAATGGGTTTCTTTTTCTTATCAATATCGTGGCTGACGGTGGTCGAAGGCAAGCTATTTCCTTTGTGAAGCAAAACGGCTTTTAATTAGAACTTTGAAGAATTTAATAAACTCTTCACTTTTGTTGACTGTATGAAACCATTCGTAGTCGCCAACACACGCATACAACTTCAGCATTATGAGTCAAAGGTTTTAAGAAACAGTATATATATATGATATATATATATATGTATATTATATATATAATATATTATATATTATATAGTATATATAATATATAATATAAGTATATATATTATATATATCTTATATATATATATATATATATATATATATATAAATATTTTATATATATTAAAAAAGAAATGTGTTTATCATTCATATATATATTATATAATATATATATAGTACAGTATACATTAGAAAAGATATACTATTATATTAATTATATAATATATAATATAATATTATATATATATATATTATATATTATTATATATATATATATATATATATTATATGATCTGCTATATATATATCATATATATTATATACTAATATTTATATATAAGTATATATATATTTATACTAATGTAATATTAATATATATATTTATAGATATATATATATATATATACTGTATATATATATATATATATTTAATATATAGTATAATTTATTATATATACTATTTATATATCACTAATATATATATATATATAGGTTACTATATTAGTATATATATATATATATATGATAATATTATATTTATATATATATTGAAAAGAAATGTGGTTAACTTCACATCATCTGGTAGATAATTAATTGCATTATTGGAGCCATATAAGAACAACAACAACAGCAACAACTCTTGTTACATCGGGTCCAAACTCTGAATCTTGCTTAATACGTTGATGGCTGCACTGTATTCTGTAGGTCTTCTATTTTCTGAAACTCACAGGATGATCTACTATTGGTGTGTCTGCACTGTGTGGGACTGGAAGTCGGGCGGATATAGTGTATTCGTCTACACCAAAGTCTTCAGTTCATGTTCCCCGATCATTTCACGTTGTGTAATATTGCAATCTTTGAAGTGCAGAGTAATAAAACCTAGCCAGTTTGTTGTCATTGCTACTATACGTTCTGAAACCACTGGAACCAATAGCACCAAGTTGCTCCTAAAAAAAAAGGGTCAATCGATTTTTTTTAATACATTGTTTGTGTTTAAAGCCTCAGTTTTATTAAAGATTGAGTACTTTTCACTTCTGCAACTGACTGTATCGTTTAATACCATCATGCTATATAATGGTTATATGACCATAATTATCAAATTTAGCAACAAAAACCATCTCATGTTTTTATATTGATAATAATAATTTAAAGAAGAAAGAGAAAAGCGAAATGAAAAAAAGGTGAAACACACTTACAAACGTCAATAAACTGCCAATTGCTGAAACTAGAAGAAATTTTAATTGATTTCATTATATTTGAATAAATCTGATGTTCTCAATTGATTTTATGTGAGATTATAATATGAAGGTTTTTCAATTATTTATTTTTAATAATGTGTGGCCTTGTGTCTAATTTTGTATTTAATTTTATTTTCGAATTCTTTAAATAGGTTATATCAAGAATAAAAATTAGATGTTTTTGTTCGTTATTAGACTATTGAGACTTTTTTTAGAAATATTTTTGTATAAAAATAAATATTTATCATTAATTTATTTATTCATAATAATTTTAAAATAAAATTTTAAAATCAGTTTTAAAAGAATGTTTTTAATTATTTTATTTTTATTTTATTTTAGATTTTAAAAGAATTATTATTATTTTTTTTTTAAATTCAAAACAATTATAGAATAATATTTTTTTTTGCCAACTAATTTTTAAATTATTATTTTTTTAAATTTGACTAAGACGACTCTAATTAAGAAAAGTTATTCCCAAAGCTCAATATTTCTTTTTTCCTCAATAAATTTATTAATGCTGTCTTGTTTTAATTGAATATTTTCATTATTATTTGAAACCTAATTTAAAAAATATATTTTCAGTTATTAAATTAATAACTAGTTCACTCTGGTACGTGAGTAATTAATATTACAATAAAATTGAACGAAACCGGAATAATGGATTAGTTATGAAGCAAACTTTAATCACTTAATCACTTAATCATTTAATCGAGTTATTTATTCAGAAAGAAACAAAATAAGAAAATATTGATCTCATTAATTATTTATCAGGACTATTGATCAGGGGAATTAAAAATGAATAAAATCTTAATGGAACAAAAGAAAAATAATAAAAAATATTATTGTTACATTGTATTTCAAAAATTTTATTTCATAATTTTAATTTCACATTAAAGAATAGAGCCCACACATTCTTTATATATATATATATATATATTATATTATATTATTATCGCATATATAGTATATATATATATATATAATATATATATATATATATAATGTATAATACTATTATTTATAGTATATAATATATAATATCATATATAGTATATTATATTATATATAATTTAGGGTGTCCCTTATTTCCACTTCTTTTTTTTAACGCATACCCTGTCCTTATTCTTTTTGTTTTCATGTCAAAAACTCCTAGTTTAATATCACGTCATTTAGTGTCCGGGTAAGTCGTGGCCGAATTTCATCGAAGACATGTCAGTGGTGTCTTGCTTCTGAACTCGATGCGTTGTACTATTGACATTCTCGGTCATTATAGTTGTTCTACTATAATATTGTATTAGATATTATTTATTGTGTATTATTATTATTATTCATTATTATTATATTATTATTATTATTTTATTATTATTATTTTTAATTATTATTTTATTTTATTATTATTATTATTATTATTATTATTATTATTATTGTTATCTTGAGGCCAAGGTTTACAGTAGTTTATCAAAAACGGCTGAGAGTAGGAAAGTTGAAATTTTTTTTCTTTTTCCCTTTGAAAATATGTTTGCGTTCTGGACGTCGCTTTGATTGTTCCGGCTTCACTTATGTGCCGCCACACACATAGTTGAACTTTAACATAACAAGTTTCATCATATCAAAAGTGTTTTTGGCGTTTTTAATCTATTTCTCTATACCCACCAAAGTTATGTAAGTCAATCTGGCTAGCGATAACGTTGTCGCAGAAGGATAATATTTGGTAAATGAGTGTCTAGAATCAAATGTAAAATAACTAAAGGTATGCGTATCAGATCTCGAAAAAATTTTTTTTCGACAATATAAGGGACACCCTAATTATATATATATATATATATATATTATATATATTATACTATATATATTATACTATATATAATATATTATATATATATTATCATATATATATATATAGTTATATTATATTTTTTATATATAAATATATATAATATATATATATATATATATATAGTATATATAATATATGTATATTTATATTATATATATTATATATATATATTATATATTATATATATATATATAATATATATATATATATATATATATATATATAGTCTTACTGTCCCTATCATAAAAATTCAGCCCAGTTTGGTTGTTTGTTCTCGTCTCTGATCTGGAGTTCTCTGAATTTCCTACCTTATCGAACAAGGTATCCTTTCAATTTACTTCTATATTCATCTGTTCTTTATATCTGTTTCCTAACTCAACTGACTATCCTAAATTCTGAGACAACTTAAACTCCAAATAAGAACATTCTCTCTACTTCAACTTTCTCTGAAATCATCATTCTTGGCGATTTCAATGTTCCTCACTGCCAATAGCTGTCTTTATTCCCCAAATATAGCTGGTACTAGCCCAAACATTACTCTCCATTACATTGAGCAGTTCATGTAGTTTCCAATTCGTATCCCTGATCGTCTTGGAGATTAACATAATATTCTAGACCTTTTTCTAATCTCTGTTTTTCCATATACTATTAAACTATTTCATACTCTGGGTTTCCTCGATCGCCTTCTTACCTTTGTGTACTCTTTTATCTCTTCAAGTCTTCCGCAGGAAAGAAACCCCTGCCTAAGGAGTGGAAACCTTTTTGGTATTTCGGTGTCGCTAACTGGTCTGACCTGCAGTTGATCTTCTTTGATTTGCTATGGAACGAGTACTGCTTCCTTGGGAAGGGTCCCTATTCGCCATGGGGACGCTACCTTCAAGAATTAACTTCGTCATCAAACTTTAGAAAATCATGCAACATCTATTTCATCGTGCAAAACATATTCTCCGTGACTCTTAAAACTATTTTTTTCTGGTTACTCTTCCTAACGCTATTTCTTTTGGTATTTTGCAAAAATACAATTTCTGAATTTGCTTCTTACTCTTTCCTTCCACAGGTATCTTCATATGCCACTGCTGCCGTTTTACTTCCACTAATTCTGAGTTCTTCCCTCAAACCTTTGCATTTAATTCCACCTTAGACAATTCCGGTGATATTTTTCCTACTCCACCCTCTCCAACTCATTCATGCCTAGCATTATAATTTCTTCTAATGAAGTTATTTCCGCCCTCTCAGACTTTAACACTAAATTTGCGTTTCCGAGCTTGCACTCTGCCTTGGCAAACTATTTAATCTCTGTCTATCACTTTGACTTTCCTTCCCTGTTGGAAAGGTGGGTTCATTCAGCCTTTGCCAATAAATAGGAACCCATTTCAACCCACAAGTTATCTTCCTAGAGCTTTAGCATTCCTTAACAGGAAGATTTGGAAATATCTTCATTTTTCAAATCTTATCTCTGATCGCCAGTATGTTATGAGAGAGATGAGCAGAGAGAGAGAGAGAGGAGAAGAGAGAGAGGAGGGAGAGAAGGAGAGAGAGAGAGAGAGAGAGGAGAGAGAGAGAGAAAAATTCATAGAGAGAGAGAGAGAAAGATCGAGGAGAGAGAAGAGAGGAGAGAGATGAGAGAGAGTGGAAAAACTTCAATTTTTCAAATCTTATCTCTGATCGCCATCGTAAGAAATGTTTAAATGGCGACCTTCTTTTCCTTCTATTTGATTATTGGTTTTCAGCCATTCAGTATATTGGCGAATCATTTTCTGTAGTGCTAGACATATCGAAGGCCTTCGATAGTGTCTTGCCCAAGGTTTTGATTTTCTTGCTCCATGAACAATAAGTGGTTCGATGGAATTAGTCGTGAGCAGGCGCGAAATGTGGAACTTTCTTTTCGGAGACGTTTTCTTTCATGCTGGACGGTTCACATTTCTTCCTTTTTAAATTTCCGCAACAAAATTATGAATAGTGACATGGTGTTACTTCTGGGGTTCTGCTCGATCCCAACTCTTTATCTGACTATTTATAATGATACTTCTCCTATCTATTACTTTTTCGCTATTCACATCCTAATCGTTAAGTCCTTATGTCGACGACTTCAACTTTAATTATTCATTTCATTTTTAAAGATGTCCCACCCAAAAGCAAGTGGCTCGTGCTGTGAGAGCGACCTTGGAACAACTAACCTCTGATCTTCCTCGAATTTATATTTGGTTCCTTGAGAACATGGTTGTTTTCAATGCTGAAAGATCACAATTCCCTACTTTTCTACTAGACTATAACTCGTCCACCACGACTACAAATATCTAGACCTTTCAGAAGAACACACAACGTCAAACCTTCGTTGTCTTACTTATTGGAAAAATGGATCACATTATATCTTTTTTCTAATTTCAACGGCTTCTAAAGATGAATGTTCAGATGCCGCAACTTTAGCGAATTTCTTCGCGATTCTCACCCTTGTGGTGGTAATTTGGCTCTTTAATTTTAGTAGCTCCGTCGTATGCCCCTGTTTATGGGTGTATCAACAAGTATGGAATGGGTGTTTCCACTCACACAGCTCTCCGTCTTTTAAGAAAGAGTGGGAAAAGGTGCGGAGGTTATTAGATTCAGTTTAATCCACCATTCTTAAAACTCTCTCTCCTCTCTCTCTCGTCTCTTCTGCTCTACTTTAAGTTGTTTTATCTCCTCTCTATATAAATATATAATATATATTATATATGATATATATATATATATAATATATACTATTAATATATATATATTTTATATATATATATATAAAAACAAATAAAGAACATATATGTAAGGGTAAAGAAGAAAATACTGCCTCTTCTCTGAGATCTGACCAACCGCAATGTTTAATGCGGAATGTCGACATTTGGGTTTGGGGGATGGGCTTAAGTGGTAAGAGTCATCGGGATATATTGTCCTCATTCGCAGGCATCTAGCGGTGGATTCAATTCGCAGAGGAAGGGCAGTATGTCTTTCCTTTCCCTATCATGAATTGTTCTCTGAGTTTGTTGTACATACTTAAAAATATTGCGAATCATGCAATATTTACCATCTATAGTATATTATAATATTATATATATTATTATATTCACAGTATATATATTATATAGTATATATATATATATGAATACTAATATATTATATATATAATATTAATATTCATATTTAATATATCTAAATATGGCTCTACAATCCTAGATTTATACTAAAAAAAATTTAATTAATAGAATATATATATATATATATCAATATATAAAAATATTTACTATATATATTATTTATATTATATATATATTAAAATAGTATTATATTATATGATAGTATATATTAAATAAATTATAATATATCTCATGAAAAAAGGGGAAAAAAGAGTTTTACCGAGCAAGAGTTAAAGTTGGTAAACATTTTTAAGCAAAAGAATCCAGTTATACTTGCCCATCTTTACGGAAACCATCAATGATCAATATCTGAAATGAACCGAAATCTGATCATAATGTCCAATAAGTAATTAATTCACTTAGTCTATTACACGTAATGGCTTATACTCCCAGCGTCATATTTACCTTCAAGGACTGGACTTGACATGCAAGTTCTAAATTAGAAAGTATAGTTCTATTCTCACAATGAAATGAGAAGTAAAAACGTCCAGCAATGATTCCCATTATTGTCAACATAATGTATCATTGAAATATAACCCCAGACAAGTATGTGTCATATCATTTTATATTAAACAGTAGTTAAAAAAAAAATGACTGAAATTTCAAGTGATTTACTATTTTATTACTGTATTTAGAAATTGGTAACAAATTCACATTTATGGAAAGAATCAAAAGTTTAAGTGATGCTTATCAGTTTCAGATAGATGCTTTTTGTTACCAAGTCAAAGAAAAACATAGCTCGAATTAAAAGAAACAATTTCTTGTTATTTACAATATCGTGAGAAAGAAGAATGAAACAAACATATATATATATATATTATTATATATAATAAATTAAATAATAAGATTATATATATTATATATTATATAATATTAATAATTAAATAAAGTATATAAATATATATATCTTCTTATTATTATTAGTATTTATAAAATTATATATATATATATTAGGGTATATATATATATATTTATATATATATCTTAAAATAATTAAAATTATATTTAGCATAAGTGCATTTATATTACAATTATTCTATTTAGAACCATTTATATATTATATATATATATCATAATATATAATTATTATATATGCAGTATTATATAATATATTATATATATATTATATATATATATTATATATATATAATATATGATTATATTATTACTAATTATATTATATATATAATTTATATTATAAATATTATATATATTATTATATCTATATATATGATATATTATATTATATATATATAATATATATATATAGTACTAATAATATTTAAGTATATATATATATATATATATTAAATATATATATATATATTACTTATATATTATTATATATATAATATATATATATTATAACACTATATTGTATAATGTATAATATTGATATGATATATTATAAATATTATATATATATATATATATATTATATATAATATATATATATAATATATATATAATATATATATATATATCGTATATTGATGATATATAAATATATATATATACTTATATATAATATACATATAATTTAATATATATATATATATATATATATATATATATATTTTATATATAATAATATATTATATATATATTATATATATAGTATAATAAATAATATATTATATGTTATATATTATATTATATATATATATATATATATATATTATATATATATGTTATATTTCTGATTTATAATAATATATTATATATATATTATATATATTATTATATATATATGTATTATTATAATATAATATAGTAGTATTATTATATAGTATATATATTATTATTATATAATATACATATATATATTATTATATATATATAGTATATATATATATATATATATAATGATATATTAATAATAATATTATAATATAATATCTATATATATATATATATATTATATATTATATACATATATATACGGTATATGATGATATTTTGATTGAAAGAGTACGTCGAGTGACTAAGGGACTGATTGGTGAAGAACAAAAACAATGCATTTAGAAGTGAAAGAGGATGTGTGGATCAAATTTTTAAATTAAAACAAATGATTGAGAAAATGAGAGCAGGAGAATAAATTATTGTATTTAGGTTTGTATGGATTTGCAACACCAGCCCCCCCCCCCCCCCCCCCCCCCCCCCCCCCCCCCCCCCCCCCCCCCCCTGTCCCCACCCCTGGCGTTATGGCAGAATTAAAGGGAAGCTCTGTGGTAAGTGTTAGCGATATATGGCGTTGGGAGTATGCTTCTTGATGGAATCAAAAGTCTGTAAGACGATAGTGAAACGTATGTAAGAATAAATGGAGTTGAAAGTTTTTCTTTTTATATTAATAGAGGAGTTAGGTAGCGTTGTGTTGCCTCTTCTTGGTTATTCAATTTGTATATGGATGGGGTTATGAAAGAGTTAGAGGTAGCGGTGGCAGGGGAAGGTGCTTGAATGATGGAGAAAGGAAGAGAGTGGTTTTCTAAAGCGAATCTGAAGAGATAAGGGGATTGGTAGGCGGTTTGGCAGGGTGTGTAAAAGGAGGTGTTTGAAAGTAAATGTAGATAAGATTAAGGTTATGGTAGTGAGTAAGGAGAGACAGCGGTTTGAAGTTATGCTAGTTAGTGAGCATCTGGAACAAGTGTCAGAGTTTAAATACTTAGGATATATGTTGGAGGAGAAGGGAACGGATGATGCAGTATAGAAGGAAAGTTGTGAATGGTTGGAAGATAGCAAGAGCAATTAAATCCTTGGTGGATGTAAAAGGACTAAGTCTCGATTGCGCCAGGATTTTGCATGAGGCTATGTTGTTACCTATGTTAATGTAAAGTGGTAAAACTATAGTCTGAAATAAGAGGTATAGGTCAAAGGTACAATGTGTTCAGATGAAACTTCTTGGGGGCTTCTTAGGTGTCATAAGAATTGATAAAATGAGGAATAAGTACATTGGGAAGTTGTGTGGTGTTATAAAAGCGTAATGACAAGAAAAATATAACGAGAGTAATTGCAGATGATTTGGCCATAATGGAAAAGGGAATGGATATATTAAGTTGGATTTGGTTAAGCCGGAATTATAGTTGTAAGTGTGCTGGGAAATGACCGGCTGGGAGACCGAAGAAAAAGTGGATTGAGTCAGTAAAGGAATGTCTGAAGGAGAGAAATACGAGTTTGGCAGAGGCAGTGAAGAAAGGTGCATAATTTAGGAGTGAATACCATGGGTTTGTGAGGGGTATGGTTGTGGTTTTGGCACAAGGAATAAACCCAACATTGACAAGATACTACAGTGAGGATCTGTCGCAGTCTCCTGAAACCCTAGGGTGGATTTTTCTGACCGCGACTTCTCACTCTTCGACTTGCGTCATGCGCTTCTACTACTTTTGTAATTCCGGTGTATCCTGCGTACCTCACCACCAATCTGGGGAAAGGATGTGGACGATATATATATATATACTATATATATATATTATATTATTATATATTATTATATTATATATATATTATATAGTATCATATAATATATATATATTATATATATAATTTATATTTATATATACAGTATTATATTAGTATATATAAATATATATATATATATATAGTATCATATATATAGTTATATATTATATATTTTATCTACTATATTAATATATATTATATATATATTATATATATATATAATATATATATACTGATATACATATGGTATGTATGTAGTATATATATATCTTATTAATTATATATATATTATATAATTATGATACTATATATATTAGTATTTATATATATTATATATATATATATACATATATATATTATATATATATATATTATATTATATTTTATAATTATATATATAATAGATAATATATTATATATATACTATTATATATATGTATGTTATATATTATATATATATATATATATATATTATATATATATAGTATATATATATTTCTTATATTAGTATATGATAGACTATAATATTATATATAATATTACTTATATGATATATATAAATATATAAATATATCTATATATAATATATTATATATTTATATATTTATATATATTATATATATATATATATATATTTATATATTTTATTGTATTATATATATATATATATATATATATATATATAGTATATATATATATATATATTATATATATATATATGTATTTATATATAAGTTATTATATATATATTCTATATATATAGTATATATATAGTATATATATATTATTTCTTAAGTATAAGTTTAAGCTAACATTAATTTCTTATGTGTTACAGTCATCTGTAATTATTGTGCGTATCATACATATATATGATTTCATTGTATATTTGTATTAAAACTTTGTGTATATTTTGAAACACGTATCCTTCATGGTGTGTAAAGCTACTTATATTAGTAAGTGTATTATTACATTATTTTTTTTTTATTGATATTTGATTGTTATTTTATGGATTAAATACAATTAACAAATGATTAGTAGATAGATAGGATAGATAGATAGCTAGATAGATAGATAGATTAGATAGATAGTAGTAGATAGTAGTAGAAGAAGGAGTAGATAGATAGATAGATGATAGATAGATTAGATTGAGTAGATAGATAGATAGATAGGATAGATAGATAGTAGATTAGATAGAATAGATATGGTAGAAGAGATAGATAATAGATAGCTGACAGAGAGAGATGAATGAGAGAGAGAGACGGAGGAGCAAGCGGAAAGAAGGAGAGAGAGAGAGAGAGAGGATGAGAGAAATAGATGAGAGAGGAGAGAGAGAGAAGAGGAGAGAAGCAGGAGAGAGGAGAGATGAGAGAGGGGAGAGGGAAGAGAGAAAAGAAAGAATGAGGGACAGAGAGACAGAGAGAAACAAAAAAAGAGAGAGAAAAACGAAAAGGGAAAAAAAGAAAAGGCGAGAAAATGAAGGAAAGCAACAAGTAGACAGAAAGAGAGGAGAAAAAGAAGACCCGAGATGCAGGAAAGAGAACGCGCAAGAGCAAGCAGAAGACGAGAAAAAGGAATCGCAGAGACGGAAGAGGAGAGAGTGTATAAAAACACACATTGACAAATCTCAACTTATTTTGAATTATTTCATTATCCGTGTCAGGTACAGGAGTAGGCAGAATATATCACCTAACATCGAACGCTCGCTCAAGATTTGATTTGAAACAGAAGGGGCAGGGAATAATAATGTTCTTGATATAGGCCCTTCGAGGCAAAGAGCTAAGAGTATCCGAAATCGTTAGGTATATGCCAAAAATTGAACGTATCCAGAGTTAAATGCAGTTCAAATATTTTTTTCTCACTCTGAAGCGCGAAAGGATGCTAGGATGGTGCTGTCAGAATATAGGTTTTATGATGGGCTGCTATAATCATCAGAGTTGACAGACAGAATGGTTGTGCTTGTAGTAGGTCTATAAGGTAAGGAGTTTTGCGCAAGTTGTTCAGAGGCTGCACGATTGTCAATCACGTTTCTCTCTCTTTAACTATATCTGGATGACCAGCCGTAGCACCTTGGCGTCCCCCCCCGGAACCCCCCCCCCATATTGAAAATTGAACTGAGCTTACTTTTACAGACTCCAGATATTAACCCTAAAATAGAATAACTTTTTTTCAGTTATATATATATAATATTAATATATTGATAGTTTTCACCTACTAGAATATAATAAATAATAAGATATATATTAATATATATTATATAAGTTATATTTAATAGTAATATATAGAAATAAAATATATATTATAATATTAATTATATATATTATGTAAAATATATTAATTAAATATATATATATATTATTATTATTATTATATTAATTACATATATATATTTAATATATATTATTAATAATATATTAATAATATATACATATCGAGGACATACTAAAGAGTACAGTATATATATAACGCCTATCACACTGTACCTGAAAATTAAAACATTACAATGAATTGGTACAGCGTATATCTTACTTAGGATTTTATAAACCGCTAATATTAAGTTGTAGCATTAAATACATATAATAAACAATACTATTAGCTATGCCCATTTCTAATCATTCCATGATTATAACATATATGTATACACAAGATACTATTATGAACAATCCATATGTTCTCATTATAAATTTCATAATATCTATTTCATTATCTCCTTTTGCATTTTTCATCATGATTGCCTAGCTTATATTCTTCCTTTCTGTACTTATTATATTTCATTGTAATTCGTTATGTTTATTTACGATACAATATCCAGGAGGTCGCACAACTGTGAATTAGTCATTTTACTCTAGTTTAATAAATAATATACTACAACTATTAAATAGATAATTTCTTCTTGTTTCTAGACACCATTTTAATAACTTTTTTATACTCTAGGATCTATTACTTATAACATTTACCTTCGTTTCTGGTAGATAATTTATAAATATATAACACGTGTTGGTGATGTAATAATCATTAACTAAAAAAATGATAATATCTTTATAAAATATTACTCATATTATTATATTCTCTCTATCATATATATTTTACTTTCTCTAACTAGTTATCCACAAATATAGTACTCCCAGTAGGTCTTTTTTATGCGCGATTATATTGTGATAAGTACTTTTTCTGTCATATTTTATTAAGGGAAGGGACTCTCTAGGACCGCTCATCCTACTAGATGTGTGATAATAGGATTGTGTATACACACAAAGCTTGCGACCGGGGTCCCTATGTGAACTTATATTAATTGATTATTATAGTAACTGTACTCATCATTCTACACTGACAGCAGTGTAATAAGTATTATAAAGGAAATACCTGATAGGTTTATTATTATAACTCCGTGAGAAATTGAGATACTCAAGGCACCTCACTGGGATATCGACGGCGTAATAGTGCTTTCATGAGCCATTCTCACGATTACGCATAGACTATATGATAAATTAACTGCATGACAATCCGCTGGCCCTTTAGTGTGTAAGTTTTGTGAAGCACCCACCCATGCAGGAATAGGCACGGAACGGGCGAGTGATTTTGTATATTCTGTGACAGCTGTCGCTAAGTGAGTGGAGTGTGTCTCCCGTGGTTTCCTGATACCGCTTACTGGTAAAAGAGAGTGTTAGTGTCTCTCTCGTACGTTTCTTTTTTTGTCATCTATCGACGTGTTTTCTAGTTGGTCCTGTGCACTTTGACCCGCCATTTATAAAGATGATATGCTGCGTAACGGGGTCCCAAGGCTTCATTTATACTACCATATAGTGATAAGTAACCTAACTTTATCGACTAGTAAACCTCATTTTCAGCAGTTATTATATCTTTAATCTGTAAGAGTTTCTAGTCTCTAAAAAGTGATAGATGTACTGGATAGCATAGCGTCCTGGGTATAATGAGAGGTAGGTCTCAGGTACTATCTGAACCTGATAGGTGAAGGGGCTGTCACAGGCCGCATAATAGTAGAGAGGTGTGAGGGAAAAAAGGGGAGGCTATATATATGTAGTATATACTATATATATCCGGGTGAGTGATCAGTGATGAGTAGAAAGTCTATATAGTAATGAAATAGACGGTGCGAGGAAACAAAAACAAAAAAAAAGATCTCATGTAAATAATAACCGTCATATAATTCTGCAAGTAGGGGGGTCTGGCTATCACGCAGGGGTCGTCAAAGATGTGTTATAAAACGGGCGTGCGGGGCTGCCTGATTATGATATAGGTATATAAGATAACGTGTCTTGGCATAATTTATATGAGAATAATAAAACGGGGTGAATAATAAACAGTATAATATAGGAGATGCGCCACGGGAGAGTCTCCATCTTCGGCCCGGATAAGGTTGCCAAGAAGGGAAGGTGCAAAATTTTAGATTCCGGCCGGAATCTTAAAAAAAATTCTGGCTGTCCGGAAAGGATTTTCATCATGTCCTATCTTCTCTCTCTCTCTCTCTCTCTCTCTCTCTCAGTATCCTCTTTTATTAATGATAAACATATATATCTATTATATATTATAGTACTCAACATGAATATGCGTTACGTAATAATAAAACCTGGGTATAACTCATGATTCTGGCTTGTACGTGACCATCATGTATGTAGCTATCACATAATGATTATATGTAACGGCCGTCGGCCTGGGGTAGGGAGATACACTGTTCAGTATCTGGTATAAGGTATCATCATCCAGGTTGCCGGTCCTCAGGCTTTATAATGGAAAAGTAGGTGTCGAGGTCTCCATAAAATAATATCTAAAGAGTAGACTTTAACCTAGAGCAAGTTTGCAATATTGATCGTCAGTCTACTCTTCTGTGTTCTATCATATGAATCCCGTGGTAAGCCTAATCCTAGAGATTATTAATCACTCCTCATTGACTGACAGACGATTGGCGCTCGCTCAGGTATTACCCCCGTGAAGGTGGGGTGCAACTTTAATGATATAATAGAAAATTATTTAATTATTAAGTTTTACCCTGCTTTAATACAAAGCCATATTTGACAAAAGGAAGGAAATATTCAGGTCTTAACTCGCGGAGTTGGGTGCGGATGGCTCGACGACGCTTAGAAGCGACACGTCTAACCTAGAAAAGGCTGGCGAATACAACAACCACTCTGTTCGGGAGATGAACGTTTGCTCAATGCGGGTATTGTTGCGTTTTAGTGTGTACCATCTAGAAATATACGTCAGTAAGAAAATGAAGCCTATTTCACAGCTCTCCCCTTAAGTAGCGTACCACTCGCTGAATACAAGAGAAAAGCAACGTTAATAATGCACACAAAACGAAGATAAGCAAGCAGTGAGATGAAGGGAGAACACAACATGAATTAAATGATTTTGCAGCACCACTGTATGGAAACCGAACAGAGCGGGATACTACCGCGCTCGTTTATGGAGAAAGTGCGAAAAGAGTTACAAACAATGGGCTCTATTGAGTCTGATGGCATAGCCTGTACATAAACAGGTCTGAATTAGATAGAATAATCTCCTCGCTACCAACTGTGAAGGGCGAAAGTGTAGGTTAGCGAAGAAAGTAGAGTGAATCTATGACAACATGTAGAGAATATCCCTGCTATAGACAAAGCTTAAAGAAGGAATTTCGTCTTTTCATACATACACTAGTGAAAGCTGACATTACCAGCGTATCGCTTTTCTTAGGTTGTCAAGCTATTAAGAGACTGTGAGTTTTGTATTTTAGATATCTCTGTGAGAAAAGGAAATGACGGTGTAGTCTAAAGCGCAAATGCACTACTGTCTAACTTTACTGTTTAACTCTGATTCAACTAGACTTTGATGAATTATACTCTCTAATTCTCAAGTGTGTGGTTGAATGGCGGGAAGGTGAATTCGTGTACAAAGAAAAAAGACAGGAAAAAATAATCTAATTGTGTGACTCTAGAATAACGGGATCTGATATCCGAGTGAGCGAGTGGGTGGGTAATGGTTGCTACAACGAAAATTGTGACGAGTAAAGGGACTGCCTCAATAATGAGGGTGCTTATCCAAAGACGGAAACGGAATTTTTATTGTAAATAGTGATAGTATACAAGTAGAATTAATTATTCAACCATATTTGAAAAACAGAATATATAATGAAATAGTAGTGAAGTAATGAGTTGTTAGGTAACAAATAAGTTCTTAGTATTTTAGCAACGTGTATTAGTTAAGTACCGCTAACTTCGAAAAAACGCGAGTAAATAAACAATAAAAGGCCTATATAAACATAGACGAAGGATATATAAAAGTAGGAGGGGTATATAGGATACGTAGGGAACTATTACTATCTAGTGTATTGATAATGATTGGGATATAAGGAAATAAGTAGTCCGTAAGTAAATATAAAGGAGTGTGACTATTGATATAAAAGCGCGCATTAATATATTTAATGCTATGTAATTATAATGAATACCCTCATATATAAAATGAGGAGTTGAGTAAACCGTTATCGAGCAGAGCATGTAGTACGATATAAGGATATATTATAGCAATGTGTGATTATGCATGAAGGAGATAGATAAAGGTGAAGGCGAATGACACGTAGGAAAGTAGAAAACAGATGGACAGACGCCAAAAGGATCAGACATACATATAGTTCTAGTACTAGGTAAATGATCGTAGGTCACATAACAGGTGGAGGTGATTATAGTGATACAAGTATAATAGATGCATTGTATAGGAACGCATAAAGTGCGACAACAAACGACGCGGATAATAACGTCGATAGGACACTAGGATCAGTGTGTGTGTATAATAGTGATATTCAGATGTGTTAATGTTAGGCTTAAACTCTCCGAGGCTCATTTAATCGATTGTGAGATTGAATGTAGACGGGTTATTCAATAAGTTTCTGTAAGTGCCTCTCTTAGTGTGTGTGTTTTGCAAAAACCAGAAATTATGCAATGAGTAGGTTGTTAAAAAGATTCTTGTGGCCAAGATACCACGATATTTTCATGTGAGGTGTGAGCTTATTTTTGGTATTGCATGTTCTAAGAGGAAAATAGAATATAGATATCTGAATCATGTGTATATTTTTAGAGTTAAGGGGCTAGTCCAATCTCTGTGTGAGATGATGCGGCCACCTCTCTCTAGAGTATAGTTAATCCGCAGATGAAATTAGTAGCACTTACTTAGTAACCATGATGGTGGATACAGCATCGCTTCTTTAGATTCTACTCATAATTCTCCATACAGTTCGTGATAATTGAATAAATTCAGTGTATTAGATTGTAATGACCGGACGGAATCATGGGGTGATACTTGATCTTAAGTACACGAGTCTCCAAACAAAAGAAATGTAAACTGATAAAATTTTTACGAGGCTTCTATATGTCAAGTGGAGTGCGTTGTTATTTTCGGCTCATAAGAATTTATGTGTAATTAAATGTCTTTCATTATTACTTCAGTACGAATGTTACCTATTTTTTATTTTCCAAAGATACTAGCCATTGCTCTCTCAAACATATGAGGTCTGAGCTTCGTGAGAAAGCTTGCTCACTAAGTGATATGCCGGCGAGACCGTGACGGTACTCTTAATAGGCGAAGGGCGTTGCACGCCCCGGTAGTAATTTCTTGCCACCTGGAGCCTCTCGAGTACCAGGTGCTAATCTACACTTATACATAAAGTCGTAAGAAGTATTATATTATTAAAGAGACCTCGATACCCTTATAAACACACCAATAACTTAGGTGAGTATGGAGTGGTGATTACCCTCATAAATTCGGCTTTCCGGGGGTAGTAGTCTGTGTCATATATGTAGTAGTGTAGTTCTTACGGTGGTCTAAAATAGTGTGTGTATCAAGTATGGCAATAAACCATAGAGGGTGACAGCTAGCTATGAGCAAGTACTCAGAATGTATGTGCCTGATATAAGTAATAGGGGGTAGCGTAGTGGTGATGTGTAGTGAGGGTGGGGGCGTGAACTAGAAAATATAGCATATGGGATGATGAGTGGGTCCTAGGGACAAACCTTGAACCTTTTCTGTCCCTGACTCATTAGAGTATTCCATTATATAATCTGTATGTATCCGGTGCAAGTTATGTTCAGTAGGTATATTCGATTTCCAATGGCGGGTGATGATGTCATGATCATAGATCAAATATAAAAGCACCTCTCGTTTAGAAGCGGTGTGCGGATTGTCTGTGTGAAAGTAGTGAAAACGTAGTTTCGTCTGCTCCGAGAAAGGTTAAACTTACAAGATTCGTGTCGATATAACTGGAGTGTGTTAATCGCTGATTATATATGTATTCATTTATTTATATTTGTAACGTATGATTTCAATTCCCATGTGTTTTAACGAAAATTGAAACAATTTTTACAATTCTATTGTAATACCTAAAAAGTATGAAATGGATCCAGTAGTGCGGAGTGAAGTATAATAGCGTGTTCAACTATAGGTATTTACCTATGATTCAATAAATAATCGTGGAGTGTCATAGGAGGGGTAGAAAGTATAGTTGTAGATAAACTAAAATCAAGTGTGCTCAATAAAATATATTTAATAGTAGGATGCTATAGAAATTGAGGAATAAATAAGGGGAGATGTGATCAGGAGTGAGTCAAAAATAAAGAGTGCGAATGGAGAAAAAGTGTGAGGTAGTTGTACACTAGTGATTCTCGACATACATCGTCTGGCAAACATTGAAGGGAGTGAAACCAATGTTCCAGGTAGTATAGTTTAACGAGCCATAGAACATTATGGAAAGGGGCTTATTACGATAACTCCAATAGTGCTCGGGCGTGGATCAAGACATTAAGTCAGTGTGTCGTAAAATAAATACATATATAAGTTGTATGACCATGGAGTTGGATGCTTCTTGACCTGAAATTCACTTAGCCTCTCGCCTAGTTAGAGGCACACTCAATTTCTATCAAGATAAATCGTTAGGTTGTGAAGTGCGTGCGTGACTTGAGTGACATACCCTCTTTAAGTCTAGTTTGACGGTATAGAGATAATTGGGGAGACGCAGAAAGAAAAGTGGGGGGAAAAAGGTCCAGAAAAGAAAGCCAAAACGAATAGTTTGTTAAGATAGACACAGATTTTAAGCACAAAGCTATCATGAGTCTATATAAGGATAAAGATGTTGTGCCTCGACACCTCCCCGACTGCAGTGACTCTCCTGTAGAAAAAGGTGTCATCACGTGTATCCCGATAATACAATAAAAAAATATTAATTAATGTATGAAGAATACTATTCATGTTGTATACATAAATTATGTATACCTCTAATAAAAAAATAGTGAGGGTGGCTGAAAGTGTAGTAAGATCATACTGACGCATGCGGGACAAAACTACAAAAAAGGCTAGTAATAAATATTAGAGCGATAGTGTACATAACTATAAATAGATAGATAGGATAGAATAGAGATTAAGAGATTGACCTCAATATGTTCAGATAATAATGATATATGATTAGATGTAGCTCAGATGATGATGGTAGAGTTCAAGATGATGACTCAGAGGTGGAATAGATAGATAAGGCGGAAGTGAGGACTAGATGATGATGATAGATAGAAGATAAGATAGGATTAACATTATATCGATAGAAAAGACTCAGAGATGTAATGAATAGTGAATGTGCTCAAGGTCAGACACTAGAGTGTCTGATTGTAAAATTTAACTGTGTAGTTCAGTAGATTGATGGGTATAGGAGTTGAACGAGAAGTGACTTCACAAGACAGAAAAAAGACAAACGGAAAACAACGTGGCAGAGAGCAAAAAAAAAAGAAAGCTCAGTGTTGTGGGATAGATCAATTTTACAAATATTTCTCACTTATTTAATTAAATGCATAAAGTGGCAGAGCGTGTAGGTTGGTAAAGAATTGTGTGTATATCATATTGTTAAGGTAATTTGACATTTCTTTATTTGTTATGTCAACGAGTTATTAGATGATGGTTTAAGCCCAGCCTCTCCACAATTGAAGAGGCATTGAAGAGTGGTATGAAGGTAGGGTACGATGAGTATTAGAAAATATATAAAATACTAGTATAACCGCTCTAGAGAAAATTAAAGCTTTAATCACAAATAAAATTAAACTCATATTTATTTGCATAGGGTTTGAAAGCCATTTCGTAACTGTGGAATTCTTAAGGTTACTTTCTACTACACGAGACTTAAAACTATTTCTTTCTGCTTCTTTTGTACATTAGTTAAATTGATTAAAAGTTAAGATGTCCAAAATAAATTTTTATTAGAGTAAAATAATAATAATAATAATTAAACTCGAAGTATTTGCAACTTAATTAGTGACTACATGGCAGTAAGAATAAATCCATAGATACATTTTCATATTTATTTAAATAAAAATACTTATTTAAATTAGAAATAAAATATATTTCACTGTTAGAGAATTGCTTTGTATAGTTTTTATATAATTTCATAAATTCTACTGAAAAAATGTTTTAATATAAATAATATATGTTAATATTTCATAGGATTAACTTGTCTCACATAATTTAAATATTAAAAAATATATTTATTTATATTAAAAGTTGTTAAACAATAAATAATTGTATAATTAAATTTATTCTTAGTGTATAAGAAAAGGGTGTATAAATAATGTGATTGTGAGTAAAATTATTTAATAGTTAAAGAATTTTATTTATACATAATAAATAAAATATAATATACTTTATAAATCCAATTTGAACAATCCTAGAAAAATTAACATTGTCCATTTTAAAGTTATCTTTTCTTAAGTCTAAACGATACTTGATAAATTCTGTGTAGGTAACATATTTTCTTCAAGAATAGGCCATTTCTGATATGAATTTAATTTATATTAATTATACTAATATTATTATTGTGTTTACATGGTGTATAAAGTTTAATGAGTACAGTATAAGAGCAATAATAACGGAGTATTGGTCGAGTAAACATCTAAAAGAATAATAAATAAAAGAAAGTTAACTTTATCCAGTGAGTTGTAGAGGTCAAAATTTGCATAATATATAAAATATAATTTAAATAATTACTAAATATTCATAAACTATGTATTAGCTAAAAGAGGAGCAGAAGGATGAAAATAAATGTATATTATTTATTAACACACCTTCAACAAGAATACAAATACAAGAACAAAACTTTAAAAATCGCAGTACACCAGGATTCCACCCAAATGAGGAAACTCCAGCCAGTCCATTCAAAGGAATCGACGTTTGTCCGATATACAGCCGTTTAAAAGTGTAGGCAAGTTCAAAGGAGTGGAAAAGTATAAAGAAGCACGGTTCCAGACGAGATAAGGGAGGACAGGTGGAGACGGACAGAGCGGGAAGGCGAGGCAGAGAATTGGGCAAAGAGAAAGGAAGAAGGGGGGAGGCGTGCGTGACGAGCCCTCGTCACGGGAACAGGTGAAGGAGCCAGCAGGGAAGAGAGGATGGACAAAGAAATGGGGCAACACAATGTACGCGCAGAAAAACAGCCCGAAACGACACCCTTTAGTGCTTGCTCGGTAAAAGAAGCAAGCAACTGGAGGGGTGTAAGAAAGAGAAGGCGCCTCATAGAACTACTCAAACGCTGTGTTATATTAAGAAGCGTAGGATATAGAAAGAGAGAGTGTAGTATGCATATCTCACGTCCTACATTCTGTATAATATCACAGAAAAATATACCAACTCTAATACTAACATAAACGCGTAATCAGCGTACTTAAGGTAGTAGCAGTAATGGGTGTGAGTCAAGAGCTTATGCGCTTCAGTTTCTAGTATTTAAATCGATAGATCTATTATCGAGAGTTATCATATAAGTAAGTTAAGGAACTCTAGTCGTATGTGTCGGTAGCTCCCTCTGTGAGTCTATATACAATCTATCTGTCTCATATCCCACCAATTCTAAAATCTCTCTAATCGTATACTAGATTCTAAATGTGCAGTGAGCGCTCAAATCCGGTAGACGCTACTCTGTTAAGCGATAGTTCATGTGGGTGTGAATGTGGTTATATACAGCGTTCAAATGATAACATTAAAATAGTAGTATATGAATATGACTGGAGTGTTAGATATTTAGATAGATAAATATAGATAATTTATATAAAGGAAAATGCCCGACTATAATAGTAGTAGTATTTGAGTACTAGAATATAGAGAAAACAGAACCTTTGAGAAACACCACGATGTAATAGGTAAAGTGAATATAAAATACGGGCCGTCTACAACAATACTATCAGTGCAATATAGATGAAATAAACTGGAGTAAAGTTAAATTTTTGAAGAGAAAGCTGGCAAGATATAGATAACTATAGATATGATATAAGATTATAAGATACCGATATATATAGAGGATAATATGCTGAAATATATTTAGTAAATAATTCAGAACTAATATTTGGCTAACTACTTTTACTCACCCTCACTTCTTATCTGAGATAATAAGTAACCTTCCGATAGAGGGTCTAATACGCTCACATTAGCAAAAGGTTTTCACTACGATAAAGCGAAAGACGGAATAATACTTAAGTGAAATCTAACAGATAATGGATAATATTATAAGAATCGTTACAGTAAGTATAGTAAACCGTTCATAGAAGGCCATTTTTTGGCCAAGTAGAAGAATCAGAAGAATAAGATTTGATAATAATGTTAGAATCATTGCTATAAGATTGGATTATATGCGTAAAATAGAGAATCTAGAAAATACTAAAAAAGGGTTATATAAGTATAATGACTCAATTATTGAGGTGGATGAAGATCAATATCTACTACCTCTCGTGGGCATATGACTCATGTATAAATATAATTTTTAATTAAATAATTAAAATATTAATATATATAAATATATATATATATTAAATAAAATTATATAATATATATATTAATAAATTGATATATAGATATTAATATAATTTAAATATTGATAAATATTATAATATGAATATAAATATACAATATTAGTAAATATATATTATATATTATATATATATTAAATTTAAAATAATTATAAATTAATAATAATTAAGATTACATATATATATATTATAATATATATATTATATTATTATATAAATTCATATATATGATATTAAAATAAATATATAGTATTAATTTAATTATATATATATATAGTATACGTAGGAGAGATATAATTAATATACTATAATATATATATTATAATTAATAATAATAATATATAATATATAATAGGATATTAATAATATATTATTATATAGATATATAAATAATATATGTAATATATTATAATATTAATTATATATAGTAATATACTATAGATATATATATAATAATATAATGATTCTAATTACAAAACATGAATCTTACTTTCAAATTATATTTTAATATATATTAATTATTAATAATAATAAATATATATATTAATTAATATATATAATATTTAATATATATTATTTAATTAAGGTATATATATATAGGGGTATTTCCTTTCCGATTTCTTCGTGGAGATGAGTGGCGGTTTTTAGATAATATGAATTGTGGGATTATATAATATATAATATTATATTAATATATATAATATTTAGATTAATTGATATATAATATAATAATATATATATATGAATATATAATATGTAATATATATATAATAGATATAGATATAAAAATATATATAAAAAAAGATTTTTATATCTGATCATTAAAAATTACTTAAATATATTCATAATATTGAAATACAACAACATCTCAAGCAAATAAGAAATATATTATTATTACACATATGTATAAACCTATTATATCATGTATAATATATATATATATATAATAATAGTATTATAATATATTTATATATAGTAATATATATAATATAACAATTATATATATATTATATTGAATATGATAGATAATAATATATATAGAAAATTATTATATTAGTAATAATATTAATGTCATAATAAAGGATAAAATATATAAATATTATAATAATATACTATATTATAGATATATATAAAATAAATAGATAGTAATATTATATATTATTATTTAAGAAAAGAAATAATAGATATATGAAAAAATATATAATAAGTTTATATATAGTGAGTTAGTCAGAGAAAATGTCTAATTTTTGTCAGTAACGCGGTAATGCGGTAATTGCCGGTAATGTTATGATTTAAATAACCTGACGAGTGGATGCGTGAGAGGCGGAATGTATGAAGTAGACTTATAGATATGAAATAATATAATAGATAGTAATAAAGAAAAGATAAAAAATATATGAAATAATATATATATAATAGTAGATATATAGATAAATAATATTGAATGAATGATTGATTAAATAGACATTGATAGGCTTAAACGCTACACACGCCGCACTGATCGTGGCAGCACGGATGAAGTTATTAGATATTAGAAAAAAAAAAGATGTTCGCAAAGTTTCAGCAAAA
>JABUQX010123488.1:42500-44890 GCA_015478945.1 Trachelipus rathkii | reverse complement strand
GGTATTGAGGTCATATGTGTGTTGGTTTTTACGTCTTGTAAGATTGATGGTTTCTCCTATATAAACCGAGTCACAGTTACTACAGGGTACCCTGTACACAACTTGTTCAGAGGGAGTGTGAGGTTTTGCATAAAAAATATCTCAAATTTCAATCGCCTTCCCGGAGATACAAATATTGACACCATATTGAACGCCGCACTGAATACCTCCTCATTCTTCCATTCTTTAATAACCAACTAGAAAAAAATAATCATCATCAGGATCTTCGCAAAAGTTTTGACTCCTTTACCACCATCGTATTTTCTTGATAAGGTTCCCATTCCCTCGGGAACGAAAGCTTGAAATTTAAACAATTATTTATTTTATTTATTTATTATGTTTTCATAGTGATTTTATATTTGTGATATAGTGCTTATGTAATAAAAACTTTACTCTTAAAGTTGTTTTAGCAATCAAGGGCTTTTTAACAATATATATATATATATATATATATATATATATATATATATTATATATATGTTTTTTTTATATATATATAATATATATTATTTATATATATATATATATGCGTAAATATATACTATTATAATAATATATATTATATATATATATATATATATATATATATATATAAGTTTTGCTTGGTCCTTTCGAAGCGCAGACGTCGTTTTTGAGTGCTTCGATGATAGTCTTATATTTTTATTTATTTATTGTGTATTATTATTATTATACTTTATTATTTATTATTTATTATTATTATTAGATTATTATTTATCTATTATTATTATTATTTATTATTTTATTATTATTATTATTATTTATTATTATTATTATTAATGTTAAAAGCTGTGTTTAGTGAAAGTGTGTGTTTTTCAATCTTGTCTTTGTTTTAATTAAAGTTTTAGTAACTCATATCAGTATATTAACATTTGATTTAGTTTCAGAAATAGTTCTCGCGCGTGAGTTTTTTAAAAAGATAAGTTTCTGTTTTAAGTTTGTTTTTCTTTTCTTTTGTCAGGTTTTGTGGTTGCGGGAATTTTTAGGAAGGTAAATTTAAGAAAGGTTACGTAAGTTTGATTTTATTATTTTTTTATTATTATAAAGCGTTGTTATTTTAATTAATTTTTAGCACATTTAAACTTTTTTAACTTAGGTTTTAGCCTCATTTCTCCTTTTGATTTTGTCTATTTGTTTTTGTCTGTTTTTGGCTTTTGTTTTTGCGTGTTTGTGTGTGTGTGTGTGCGCGCGCGCGCGCGCGCGCGTGTGTGTTGTGTGTGTGTGTTGTGTGTGGTGTGTTTAATTATTTATTCGATGCAGATTTGCATAGGTGCGGGCTTTCTATTGACTTTACCAACATCAGTGCGGCTTAAACTCTAACTCTGCTTCCGTTGAATACCACCTCGCTAACTCTAACCCTAACCTTTTGCTATTGTCTGAGTCTCAGATCGATGAGAATATCCTCCAATTCGTTTAATGTATCCAACTATAACTTATTTCATAATTTTCGTCTAAAGGGTGGAGTATGTGCCTATGTAAACATTAACACTCCTATAACACTTCTCGTGTCTCGAATCTCGAATCTCCTAATTTCGATGTTCTGTGGCTTAAAAATCTTTCTTCCTTCTACTCAATAATCATGCTGCTTCTGCATACTTGTTCTCCTTAACAGACAGATTTTCACGCCTTTTGAATAGTCTACTAACTTCTCACGAGACTTTCTATTTTTCTCATCCAAATTACTGGAGGTCCTCTATTTAGGGGATTTCCATGTACACAACACTGAATGGTTGGGTCCTCTCATACTGATTTAGGTGGGGAGGAGACCGAATCATTCAGCATTCTCAACGATCTGGAGCAACTAATTATAGAACCTACACACATTCCGGATCGTTCCCAAACCAATTATTGAAACACCACTTGACCTAATGTTTTCACCACTAGTCCTTCTCTTTATAAATACACCACAATTCGCTCCTATTGGTAAATCTTACCACAACCTTTATCTCTTAATATTAATACTTTCTCTCCAACAGCTTCCATTCCTGCCCTGTGCGTCCCTTCTGGCATTTTGAATCGTTGCCGATTGGGGGGCTTTGTGCTGCTTCTTCGGTGACGCTTTCGGCTTATGCCGACAAGGTGGAGCTGTAATCGCGATGAATGAGCAGGTTCATTCCTTCTTCGGCTAAATCTTTCTCTCCTCTTAATCCATGGTTCGATCGTAATTGCTCTGGCCATTCAGGCTAGAGCCACTGCTTATTGGGAATTGGAAACCTATATTTCTCTTATCACTCTTGCTAATTTCATTCAGCTAGAAACGTTGCAGGGATACTCTTCGCGAGCAAAGCGGGCTTTCATCAAACGATAGTGGGCTAACCTCCTTGGTTCTCCTA
>JABUQX010123488.1:35000-37500 GCA_015478945.1 Trachelipus rathkii | reverse complement strand
CACGAAAGGGAGAAAGCCTATTATTAAAAATATGACTTGGAATTAAGTTGCTTCCTATAGTGGTGCCCAAGTATAAAGTTTCTTCGCATCATCTTGTCCAAGTATTAAGTTTTCTCTACTGAGTATATCATATACCATTAGGATTTGTTGGGCATCTTCTGTAGATCTTATTAATTTTCACGTACTAATTTAATTGTACCTTTCTCGAGGATGCGAACCTGAAGCCTCACGATTGCAAGATTTAATGTAGAGCTGAATCCGAAAAAATTTTCTTGTAGAGTCCGGAACAGGAGCAAAAAAAAAAGATTTTCAAAAAGCAAAGGGGTTTAGTCATGATGGTCGAGGAGATAAAATAAATTTACCACCTTTAGCAGACTTGCCTTCTCTCCTTATTTTCTTTATTTTTCGATATACTTGAAAATAAATTGTTATCTTTCCAATAACTGGTAGAATTATAGTTGAATGTGAGCAGACATTGTCTTGAAACACTTAATTTGCGGCAGATATCTGTAGAGTTTCTAAAAACATCCTACATCCTCAAAATATGCAGTTAAGTAACAGTTCAGAATCTGAACATTGTTAACTGCTTGTCTTGTTGAAGGAATACTTATTTCATTAGCTATTGATTTCTTTAGTTGTAGATTCGCATTATTGACAAAAGAGCATATTTGAGTGAGTTTCAGAGAGTGCAAATTTTGGTTTTGCATTGTGAATGTTATTCTGATTGTAAAATATTATTAGTTTAGGAAATTGCAGTGCATAATATCGTCATAAATTTCAATATCTCAAGATTTTTTTCTTGACAAGTAGAGGCGCGGCCTCTTCCGCTAAATAACTTTCATAGATGACCAATCGATTAGATGAATCATTATGAGATCTCCGAAGAAGCTTGTTTAGTTTAAAAGAACAATTAGAGGCTTCATTTAATCCTAAGGGAATTGTTTTTTGGCGTTAACAAAAAACTAACATGTACTTATTTAAAATTTGCTCTTAATAGCAAAACTAAGAGAAAGAGAGAGAATGGAATTTCGTCAGAAGCATCAATTAGGCGAGTAGAAAAATTTTGTCACGATGTATAAATGACTGAAATTTGCTAAAAATATATAAATAAACTTAATGAAGCAACCTCCTGAAGCCAAATCTAACTGCAGAAGAGTTATATTGTATAATTTACTAATGAATGGAGAAAATAACCTAGATCTACTTAAAGAGCATTTGATTATGTACCATGTAAACCCACATGCCAATACATACCTATGCCATATTTATACAAGATACGCGAATGTGTAGAAACAGTCTAAATTAAATGATTAAGGAAGTTTGATGAAGAATAAAGTAGCAGATAAACCAGTCATAAAACATTTAAAGATTTCAGGAAAGTGAATTTAAACAAGCCTTGGTTGTAGAAACTTCATGTAAAATCTGTTAAGGTATCATTGTCAGTATTCTGAATGACACAGGCAGTAATTGATGATAATAAACAAAGGCACTTCTTTTTAACAGCTCATATTATTTAACGCAGTAATTAATGTAAGTATATTCCGCCAAATTTTTTTTATTCCTTCTCTGGTGATCAAAAAGGCACGAGGGGTCACTAAATTCCACCTGAATTTTTGAAAATTCCCAATTCTAGTCCAATTTAAAAATCGAGATACCACGATTCATTGCATTTGAAGGTGTGCGAATCAAATGTAGTTGAGAAAATAAATAATGGGAGTGTGTTCGAAACTTTATGAGTGGAGTACGTGAAAGAATAAACATAGCAGCTAAGTATGAGATCAGAGAGATGAAAAAAAGATGAAACTATGTAGAGAGGTTTCTCAATGGTGGAGTCTAGTAGAGCAGTGACTTTTGCAATAGCGATAGAATGAAGAGTGACGCAAAGACTTGACGCCTAGAAAGACACCGAAATGAGTTAGTGAAAGCAGGAGACCTAAACTCCACCATTCTAAAGAAACCTGTACGAGTTTAACATCCTCAGATCTGTGAGGGTACTACAGGGACGAACGACACCCCTATAAAAAGGAAGCAACTGGGGGGATGGCTTAAGGAAATTTAGAAGCTGCCTCAGAACACCCACAACCTCTTAAAAGCTTGTTTAGAAAGAGAAGTAATGTGATCCTTCCAGTTAAGGTCCAGAGAAAATGGAACACAAAGAATATTGTATTGTTTGGCAAATCAAGGAATTGAAGCCGACAGACTTAGGTTTGCAGTGTGTTTTTAGTGAATAGGCTCTAGCAACTCAGAACCATCCCTTGTTTTTATCACTTGGAAATTTTGTTATGTAGTAAAAGCCCATTTAGCTCAAGGATATATTAACAAAGAACTGCCGTTTTTACTGATAGAAACCTGAGGAGTTTAAAGAGCTACCGCTACAGCCACAGAAATGCACAGTTTGGTGTGGTATATGGGGTGGCAGAATCATCGGTCCATATTTCTTCAAAAATGAGGCCGGACAGAATGTAACCGTGAATGGGGAACGCTATCGCGGCATGATAAC
>JABUQX010123488.1:17500-22500 GCA_015478945.1 Trachelipus rathkii | reverse complement strand
GAACTCTCTTCAATTTTAAACTTTATTATTCCCCAATTTAAAGTAAACTTTATATTTACATTTAATAACAGCTGCTCGGGTTGTCATCTTTTGAAGTACAAATAGCCAACTTTTCTGTTTGCATTTCTGAGTACTTTGGAGTCTACGCAACATCAACGGAATAACCAACCCTATTCATTCCGATATCGGTAGCACGGAGAAAATATGCATTACTATCTGCACAGCTCACGGTTCAGTATTTTAATACCAAACAACCGAAAAACTAACCTGCGATTCCAATCATTCTCCTGTCGATTTAAATAAGTACCGAGTTTCAAAGCAGTGATATCGAAGCAAAAGATGAAAACTGTTCCAGAGGATGCCTCTTTTCCTGGGGAAGGTGGATCGGACTGAGTGGTGAAACTTCCTGGACATTATCTTACGGCGACGCTATTGTCGATGATTTGAATCCTGGCAGCGCAGTGAAATTTTCTTCGTCTTATTATTGCAAATTTGTCGCAACAAGCATGTTGTGCCCCCATTTCAGCGTATCTTGAGCTTTGGTTGGGTCCTCTGTCAGTTTCACCATGCAGAATGCCATGGCTTTAGCAGGTGTTCCAACCGCCCTCTGTCGATTTAAATAAGTACACTAAGTTTCAAACGGTGATATCGAAACTAGGAGATTGAAAGCCTTTATTCTGATATGCCTTCTTTTTCTGGGAAGGTGGATCGATCGGACTAGTGGTAGAGCTTTCTGTACATTGTCTGGCGACGCTGTTTATCAGTGGTTCAGATCCGCGAGTGAAATTTTTATTTGTCTTATTATTGCAAATTTATCGCAACAAGCATGTTGTGCCCATTTCGGCGTTTCTTGACTTTGGTTGGTTGTTCCTGTAACCCAGGAACACCCAAGCAGAATGCCAGGTAGCCCCAGCAGGTGTTCCAACCACCCTCCTGTCGATTTAAATAGGTACCGAGTTTAAAAGCAGTGATATCGAAGCATTAGATTAGAAATCTGTTCCGAGATGCCTTCTTTTCTGGGAAGGCGGATATTAAATTAAATATTAAATTTCATTTTTATAAAAAAAAATTTATAACAATCCAGAGAATCTATAAAAACTATTTTCTAAATTGTTAAAATTCGTGACATCACCTTATTAGCATTATGCTATCCTTATTATGCTTATTAGCATTTGAAATTGTGCTTTTCCACGTGGTATGGCTTGAGAGGTATGACGTATGATTCATCTATGACGTTGAGGATATTTATTGGCTATTTCAAAAAGATTTACCGCCTCTCCTCCCTGAAGATGTTCTATTTTATAGACTAGGCATATATATATATATATATATATATATATATATATATAATTATTTCACCGATGTCGGATCACTTATATATATATTTTTTTTTATATAATAATAATATATATATATATATATATATATATATATATATATATATATATATATATATATATATATATATATATATATATATATATATATATATGTATATATATATATTTATATATATAATATATATATATACATATATATATATGTATATATATATGTATATATATATATATATATATATATAAATATCACCATATATAAATAAATAGGTCATAAATAATATATATAATATATATATATATATATGTATATATATATATATATATATATATATATATAACTATTATATATATATATATATATATATATATATATATATATATATATATATATATATAATATATATATATATATTCCTGAGCATATGGAAATATTCTTTTCCCCATTGGACTTCCCGATAAATGGGTTTCTACGTTTAAGGGATTTAATTAGGTCTTCTTTTAGTATCTCTTTCACCTAAGAAATCTTTCTTATAAATAATTGTACGATCAAAATATGTGTAGGACTCCAACTCCGGCGGCTCCGGCTCCGGCTCCGGCTCCGACTAAGGTTTCTGCACTATTTTAAAATTGTTCAGCACGTCTTCTGGTAATAAATTTTTCAAATTAAAAAATATTTTTCGAAAAAATTTCATACTCGGCTCCCGCTCCGACTCCGGATCCGGATCCGACTAAGGAATTTGCACTATTTGAAAATTATTCAGCACGTCTTCTGACAATATATTTTTCTCCTAAAAAGTATTTAATGAAAAAAATTCTCTTAGGATCCGGCTCAGCTCCGACCGGCTCCGACTAAGGATTCCTTATTACCATTATTCAACGTCTTCAGCAATAAATTTTCAATAAAAATATTATTGAAAAATTTCATACCTAGGATCCGGTTCCGACTCCGTCTTCAGCTCCGGATCCGACTAAGGTTTCTGTACTATTTGAAAATTGTTCAATACGTAAGTCTTTTGACAATATATTTTCATAAAAATGCTTCTTGAAAAAATTCATACCAGAGATCGGTTCAAGGCTCCAGCTCAGCTCCAGCTCCGGCCATCAGTTTGGCTCGGATCCGACTACAAAGTTTTGAAACTAATTGAAAATTGTTCGAGTACGTCTTTGACCCAATATTTTCACTAAAATATATTTTCTGTAAAATTCACCAGAGTTAACGCTCCAGCTCCGGCTTAGAAGCTTCGCTCTCGGCTCCGACGTCAGCTTCGGCTCTGGATCCGACTAAGGTTTCTGTACAATATTTTAAAATTGTTCAGCACGTCTTCTTCCATTAAATTTTTACCTAAAAATATTTCACGAGAAAAAATTCATGCAGGATCAGATCAGTTCCAGCTTCGAGCAGAAGGTTCACCTATTGAAAATTGTTCTATGGCATCTCCTACTTAATAAATTTTACCTAAAGAAATATTTTCAGAAAATTTCATACCCAGGGATCCGGCTGGGATCTGACCGTCCGACTTCAACTCGGCTCGAGATCCGACTAAGCTTTCTGCACTATTTGAAAATTGCTCAGCACGTCTTCAACTGATAAATTTTCGCCAGAAAAATATTTTTGGTCATACCCAGGATCCAGACTTTGGATCAGCTCCATGGATACAGCTCTGGATCCGACTGATGTTTCACACTATTTGAAAATTATTTCGCACGTCTTTCCACATCATTTTCACTAAAAATATTTCTTGAAAAAATTCATACCCTGGATCGGATCAGGATTCAGATCCGGCTTTCAGGTCAACTGACTTCCAGCTAGCTCAGGATCCGACAAATGTTTCTGCACTATTTGAAAGTGATTCAGCACGTCCTGGCCAATTTTTACCTAAACAAATATTTTCGAAAAAATTCATATACGATCTAAACTGGGATCCCGGCTCTATATCCAAACTTCGGCTTCAACTCCAGTAAACTAATGTATCTACACTATTGAAAATTGTTCATCACCTTTTCTGTCCATAGAATTTTCCTAAAAATTTCTCTGAAGAAAATTTATCCCCAGGATCGGATCCGACTAAAGTTTCTGCACTATTTGATAACTGTTCAGCACGCCTTGGCAATAAACTTTCGCAAAAAATATTTTTGAAAATTTAATACTCAACTCAGAAAGCTCCTGTTCCCGCTCGACGTCGGCTTTGGCTCGGATCGACTGAGTTTCTATATATTTGAAAATTGTTCATCCCAGCTCTTATTAAATTTTAACCCAAAAAAATATTCTTAGAGAAAAATTCGCCCAGGATCCGGATCCAGATCCGGCTCCGGCTTCGACTTCGGCTCGGATCTGACGGGTTTCACTATTTGAAAAGTACTAGCGTCTCTTGCATTACTTTTTTAACCTAAAAATGGCACTGAAGGCCATACCCAGTATCCGGCTAGGATCCGACTCTAGATCCGAATTCGGATCCGGATCCGACTAGTGTTTCTACACTATTTTAAAATTATTCAGCACGTCTTCTGACAATAAATTTTCACCTAAAAAATATTTCCCGAAAAAATTCTTAAGCAGGATCCAGCTCCAGATTTAGCTCAGATGACTTCACTCGGATCGACAGCTAAACTCTCACACTATTTGAAATTGTTCCGCTTTTGTCTGGAGATAAATTTTCACCTAAATCAACGCAGAAGAAATTCGCTGCAGGATCTGAATTGGATTAGCTCCGACTGGCTCGGATCCGGCTCAAGCTCAGCTCCGGATCTTGATGTCTTTCACCACCTATTTGAAAATTGTCCGGCGTCTTCTGACAATAAATTTTCACCAAAAATATTTCTCGAAAATTCCTTGCAGGGTTAACTCCGGATACGACTTCGGCTGACTCGGATCCACTATCAAACTAATGTTTCTACTATTTGAACATTGCTCAGCACGTCTTCTTGAAATAAATTTTCACATCAAAAAACGCCCTACAGAAGAAAGTCTATACCGGATCAGATCCAGTCCAGATCATACCTCAACTTCGGCTTTGGCTCGGATCGGACTAAGGTTTCCACTATTGTGATAACGTCTTATTTGGCCAATTTTCACAAAAAAATATTTCCCGAAAAATTCATACCCAGGATCCAGCTCCGGCTCCGGCTCCGGACGACTTCGGCTTCGGCTCCGGATCCAACTAATGTTTCTACACCCATTTGAACATTTATAAAGCACGTCTTCTTGAAACAATTTTCCACCTAAAAAAATATTTTCGAAAAATTCATACCAGGATCCGGATCCGAGATCCGGATCCGCTCTGGCTTTCGACTTCGCTCGGATCAACAAGTTCTCTTTAGAAAAATTATTTCAACGTCTTCGACAATAAATTTTCATCTTTAAAAATTCTTACTGCCCAGGATAGCTCTTCGGCTTCTGCTCCCAGTCAAACTAAGGTTTCTGCACTGTTGATAACTATTCAGCACATTTTCTGGCAATAAATTATCCGTCACTCCATCCAAAATTAAAAAAAAAGAATACAGATTGCCTCCACTTCCGGCTCCAGTTCCGGCTCCGGCTCAAAGCTCGATACCGGCTCTGAAGCCGACTCCGTTCCGGATCCAGCTCGAATCCGACTAAGGATTCTGCACTATTTGAAATTGTTCAGTACGTTTTCTGGCAATAAATTTTTCATCTAAAAA
>JABUQX010123488.1:7500-10000 GCA_015478945.1 Trachelipus rathkii | reverse complement strand
GAGAGACACAGAAGATGGAGAAATTAGTGTTCAAACTGTAATGTGTAATATTCAGTGTTGACTGAAGTGTTGGGACGCCAAGGAATATAGTTGAACGAGAGGCGGGGTCAGCACGGAAGAGTATTGGGGCATAGAAGATATAGTTGAAAGAGGAAGAGGTCAGACACGTAAGCATATTCCCTCAAAACTCGAGGAGGAATGCCATCCGGGCCACCCGCCTTCCTAACGTTCATAGATCTCAGGAGCCCGTGTACCCGATCAAATGTAATCACAGGTAAAGACATGGGAAACCTGAAGGAGAGGGAGGAAGGAGAGGGGAGGAATGCCAGAATCGTCAAGGGTTGAGTTAGGGAAAATAGGAGGCCGAAGAGATTGACCTTTCAGTTGGAGTTGTAGAGCCATCCAGATCAAATAAGGGGCAAAGGATGATTTACAGAAGTTGTTAGAGATGTTTTCGGCAAGAGGCCAGAAAGATTTGTCAGTAGGAGAACCAATGAGGTTAGCACACTGTTTTGATAGAAGCCCGCTTTGCTCGTCGAGTATCCCTGCAACGATTTCTAGCTGAGTGAAGAAATTAGCGGTGATAGGAGGGCTTGAAATTTTCCTCCAGTGCTTGCTGTCTCTGCCTGAATGGCCCAGAAGAACAAGCACGATCAGATATGGTTCTGAGGAGAGAGAAAAGTTTAGTCGAAGAAGGAATGAACCTGCTCACCCCATCAACGATTACAGCTCCCACCTTAGTGGCAAAGCCAAAGCGTCATCAGAGTCAAAGCAGTCATTTCAATTATAGTTAGCGTAGAATCGACGCAAGGCCCCCCACGGGCCGATCAAAGTGCCAGAAAAACAGCATAGGGCAGGATGAAGCTGTTGGAGAGAAAGTATTAAAATTAAGAGATATATGGTTAGTTGCAATAGGAGCAAAAATGGTGTATTTATAGAAGGACTAGTGGTGAAACATAGTTCAAGTGTGTTCAAGAATTGGTTGTTGGATTAAAGAGTGGTTGTGGAATAGAAAACAGTGTGTACAACTAAATGGCAATAAATCATCATGGGAAATAGTGAAAGAGTGGTGTCCGGAGTTCAGAGGCTGGGTTTACTATTGTTTCCTCATATATATAATGAATTTAGACCATGGACTTAAGTAAAGGTTTCTATGTTTGCAGATGATACCAAAGTGGCCACCTCAGTTAGGAATAGTGAAGGATGTATAAAGATTCAAAATGATCTTGATAAACTTCTTGGGTGGACAGATAAGTGGCAAATGAATTTTTATAGTAAAAATTGTAAGGTTCTTCACCTAGGTTTCTCAAATAAAAGTTTTAACTACGATATGAATGGGGATTGGGGCTTGAGTCTGTGGACCAAGAAAAAGATTTAGGTGTGATTATAAGCAGTAATTTGAAAGTAGCTAATCAGTGTTTGGAAGCAGGGCATAATAAATCGCAATATTGTTTACAAGAGCAAAGAAGTAATAAGTAAACTGTATAATAGCTATGTTAGGCCAATAATAGAGTATTCTGCCCAAGTTTGGGCCCCTTATTTAAAGAAAGACTTAGATATGCTAGAGAGAGTGCAACGTAGAGCAACAAGGATGATTTCTGGGTTTGAGGTAAGAGCTATGAGGAGAGGCTGAAGGAGTTAGGAATGTTTTCTGTAGAAAGGCGATTTCTCAGAGGGAACATGATACAAGTCTACAAAATTTTTACATCTATTGATAATACGGAGACCAATAAATTCTTCATAGTAGAGCATGGACGGGAAACCAGGGGCATAACAAATTAAGAAGAAAGCATGCCATCTTGATATAAGAAAGCATTCTTTCAGCAAAAAAGAGCTGTTAAATTTTGGAATGGTTTGCCACAGGAGGTTGTATATATATATATATACCTCTCTCGCTCTTTATATATAATGTATATATATATATATATATATATAATAATATATATATATATATAATAATCGGATAGGGGACCGGGGATATGGCGATGACTGTATGGAAATCATTATCTTACTTTGATATATTTATATATATATATATAATATATATATATATATATATATATATATATATATATATATATATATATATATATATATATATATATATATATATATATATATATATATATATATATATATATATATATATATATATATATAATATAATTAAAAAATATATATATATATAAATATATACATATTTATGTATATAATATATATATATATATATATAATATATATATATATATATATATATATATATATATATATATATATATATATTAACAATATATAATATATATATATTATATATATATATGTATATATATATATATATATATATATATATATATATATATATATATATCTATGTATATATATATATATCTATATGCCTACTGCGCCTGCTATATATAAAGATTAAACAAAAGTGAATTGATTAAATATTCAAAATTTTAGGTAAATTGAATTAAGCTAACAGGCATTAGTTTTATTCTTA
>JABUQX010123486.1:0-18245 GCA_015478945.1 Trachelipus rathkii | reverse complement strand
GAGAGAGAGAGGAGAGAGACGAGAGAGAAGAGAGAGAGAGAGAGAGACTGAGAGAGAAGAGAGGACAATTTCCTACTATTACTCCCTTCAGGAATTCATTAAATGTCAACAAAGGAAAAAAAGAAGATAAATTATTTACGTTTTCATTTCCCACCATTTTTCGAAATCGTTAAACAAACTCTTTTATCACTAAATTAATTAAACACACAACACACCAAATTCTTTCTGTTTTTACGAGACTCAAAATGTTAAAAATTTTTATTATTTTGCTTCGAAAATCCAAAAGAGAATTATTCTGAATATCTTCCTAACCTCTTATATACTTATATTCTATATACCTAATTTTATTATATTCTCTTATTATTCCTCCTCGACCGGGTGCGCAAGACCGCAACACACGCCAACAAGCCTGGCTAATCACTTATTCCCTCATCCGGGTCCAATACCTTCACAGACCTAAGGCTATGAGGGATGTTACCCCCAGCAGCAACCCAGAATCAGACAACTGAACATCGTGCGCTCGAAGCGTGACCGTAGAATGGCACCCCGATATATCTTCGCCGGAGGCCCACTCATAGGATTCCCTCCAAGGCATACTCGAACCAGAGACAACCGCCACTCCCTTATGCACCGCACCCGAATCCTCATTCCCGTTCTGTCATGTACCCGGGTCACCCCGAAGTCTGTGTCAGATTCCTTTAGCCCGAGACACGACCCGTTCGGAAAACTGGTCTGGTTTTAAACCAGCCCAACGCGTACGGTAAGCGAATATCCAGTTTGGATCCGCTTACGGGAATCGAAACTTTCATTGCTCAGCCTGGGGACGTAGCACAGAAGAGACGAAAAGTAAGAGAAGGATTCGGGGTGAGAGGCAGATGCGCGGCAAAGAGGCACATCCATAAACCCTGGGAAGGGTGGGAAGCATCCGCCTCTGGAAAACGGAAATGCCACCACACCACCCCAGTGCACCAAGAACCGGAGTTGCTGGTTTTTCTCCAGACCATTATATCAATTTCTCTCGAAATATTCGAGGTGTACGAAATTTAGTGATATTGATGATGGATACAGTGAACTGTGGCAAGCATTGCACCCACCTGACAGCCCACCTAATGTAAGGTCTGGTTTTTCAACTTGATGTTAGTTGTTTCTTCGCTCTAGGACACTGCAGGGCAGGGCAGGGCAGTATACCCTGCCCAACAGTGTCCCAGAGAGCCCCCCCCACCAACGACAAGGTAAACAACTGCGGGGGAGCTAAAAATAATATAGCCGATATAATTTTTTATGAAATCACACTTATGTTGTTAAAGAGTGATATGCATTTACAATAATGCACAGTTATTATTATTATTATTATTATTATTATTATTATTATTATTATTATTATTATTATTATTATTATTATTATTATTATTATTATTATTATTATTATTATTATTATTAGGGTTGGCATTAAAAAACCAACCCACAAAAACCCAAAAAAGCAACCTTATGAAGCCCATAAAAGCCCAGTTGCAAGTGTTTTTTTTTTTTTTTTTTTAACTACTTTTTTCAACAATTTTAGAGATTTTTTAAAAATTATTAACATGCAATAATAACAACTATATTATGTTTCATTATTAGTGAGCCTAGTTGTATTTTATTAAAGATTTTTACAGATATACGTTTTAAATATTTGGAGTAAATGAGAATGAAATTTTTTTTTTTTTTTAAATTTAATACAAAAGTATAAATGAATTATCTTTAAATTTTATTGCTAAAAGTTAATAACTAGATTCCATTATTTAAAATTACAAAAAATAAAATTAATAAAAATAAAAAGTAAATTTTCTTCCCTCACAGATATAAATTTACTATAGAATATAGTTTGAATTTCCATTATTTTATTAATTTATATAGTATGCAATAAAGTATAAAACTAATTTGTAAGACTGGATTTGTAAGTCAGTGAATGAATCATATTTTTTTCAATTTTATTTCACATTAGTAACTATCTGTCTGTCTAACCTGTCTTAGATATTTATATACCCTTACAATTATAATTAATCGAGCAGAATAACTACCGATAATCACGCAGAAAATTTTTATTATTATTATTATTATATTAATTATATTCATTATTATTATTTATTATATTATTATTTTATTATTATTATTCATTATTATTATTATTATTATTATTATTATTCATTATATTATATATATATATATATTATTATTATATATATACATATATATATATATATATATAATATATATATTATTAATATATTATTATTATATTATTATAATCACGCAGAAAATCTATTATAATTATTATATTATATATATATATATATAATATATAATATATAGATATATATATATATATATATATATAATATATAATATACTATATATATATATATCATATATATATTTATATATATATATATATAATATGTTATATATATATATATATATATATATATATATATATATTATATATAAGTATATATATATATATATATTATACTATATATATATATATATAATATATATATATATAATATATATATATATATATATATACATACTATATATATATATATACATATATATATATATATATATATATATTATATATATATATATTATTTATATAGTACTATATATATATAATATATATTATATATAATTATATACTATATATATATATATATATATAATTTTTTTTTTTTTTTTTTTTTTTTTTTTTTTTTTTTTTTTTTTTATTTTTTTTTACCGGGCTTTACCCCTCCGAAGGAGGGGGTAAGGGCCTTCAGCCCTTCGGTTCTTGAGTGCCCAAAGCCCGCTTACCACCCTTCGGGGATCCCCCCTCGCAGGATTCACACCCTTTCAAGGGGCGCATCCCCCTGGCGTTTTCTCTCGGAAGAGGTAACTGTGTTGCTTTAGATACTCTGCGTAGTTAATGAAAACTGTTTATTCGTTAGTTAGGTACGTTATGTTAAAATTTACTATGACAATGTGGGAAATAATAACACTGATTTGTTAGAGTAATGATGAGTTTTTTGTAAGATATTACTGTGTAAACTGACGATGATGTGTTAGAAAACGTGAGCCTAGGTTAAGTTTTTGTTGAATAATGTCAGGTTTGCCCTAGACTTTTGCTAATGTTTACGTTTATTCCTAGGTCAAATGATGTTATACTCGACACGAGTGACACTTTGCATGAAGATAGTGTCATTCATAGTTCAAGATGCAGATGGTGGGCATTTTGATAGGATTGGTCACTTTGTTAAGGGATTTGTTAGATAATAATAAGGCTTTACCTGTTGCTATATGGCCTCAAAAAGTGGAACATATCGAAGTATGTGTGTTGAACCTGTTAGCTACTTTTACATTTGAATCAGTAGCGGAAATTTTTCAGGATGTTAGCTGATTATTCATACGTGAGGTATGTTAGGTTTGCATGTGTTACAATATATTCCTAGTCGCGGTTATGATTTGTTAGCTTTATTTGATGCTAAACTTTGTTGGTTAAGCAGATATTCGTTGGTTAGTATATTAAAGAACTTATTTTAATGTTATGTTTATCCGACCAAAATTGATAACTTGAATATGACTTGAATCAATAGTTCAATAGACCACAGGCGGTGGGACGGGTAGGGAACTGCAGGGATGGGTGGTTTGATATACTCTTGATTAATGAAGACTGTTTATTCGTAAGTTAGGTACGTTAGGTTAAATATTACTTTGACAATGTGAAAATAACACTATTTTGTTAGAGCAAATGATTGGAGTTTTTGTTAAGATTATTACGTGTTAAACTTGACGATGAATGTGTTAGAAACGTGAGGCCTAGGTTAAGTTTTTGCTGGGCGGGGTAATGTGTAGGTTGGCCCTAGAATTTTCTAATGTCTATGTTGTTATTCCATTAGGGACAATTGATGTTATTACTTCAAAAACGAGTGACACTTTTGATGAAGGATTTGGTGTTAATTCATAGTTCCAGATGTTGGGCCTTTTTGATAGATTGGTCACTTTGTTAAGGGATTTTGTTAGATGATGCGGCTTTACTCTGTTGCTGATATGTGAGAAAAGTAGGAACATATCGAGTATATTGTGTAACCTATTAGCTACTTTACCTTTGACAAGTACGGGAATTTTCAGGATGTTAGCTGATTATTCTTACACGAGGTATGTTAAGTTTGCCTTTTTACCTTATATTCTTAGTTGCGGTTAAGATATGGTAGCTTTATTGACGCTAAAGCTTATGTTGGTTAAGCATATATTCGATGGTTAGTAAATAAAGAACTTATTTTTGTGTTTTGTTTGGATAAAACTTTGTTATGTTCTACAATTATTTCGTTGGTTTGTAAGATAATTGGTCAAAGATTTATTGATAAACCCTGGTTAATATTACTATGTCAATGTAAAATTAACGTTAATATGTTAGAGATATGCTTTGGAAAAGTATGAATAGGTTACGTTTGTATAGCAATGTTAGTTACTGTACAGGTGTTAAGTGTGGAGCTTTGTTAATGTTAACACTTTATTCTTGCTTAGTTGTGTTAGTTTGCCGTTGTACATTATTTTACTTAGTTCATATGATGCTATGTTTGCTTTATTGATATGAAAACCTTGTTTATGTGCATATATTCAATGGTTAGTATTTAAAGGAAACTCGTTTTGCGCTATGTTTTTCCGAAATGATAGTCTAAATGCTACGTAAATCAGTTGTTAATGTAGAAATTTAAACATTGACTATGTTTAGAAATATGCTTGCAAAAAAAGAGTGAATAGGTTTACGTTTTGTTGCTTCTGCTACGGTACTTTACTCGCTATTAAGTATGCGAGACTTTGTCAATGTTAGTGTTTATCTCTAGCGTAAAGGTGTGTCTGTTTGTCATTGTAGCCTATATATTCTCTAGTTCGATAATGCTCATGTAGCTTTATTAATGTTTGAAAACAAATCGCTTACGTTAGCATATCATTCGTTGTTGGTATTATTAAAGAACTTAGTTTTTGTACTAGATGTGTCTGTTGTTGGTTTGTTGTTGTTGTTGTTGTCGTTGTTGTTGTTGTTGTTGTGTTAGTTGTCTAACGAGAAATATATAACCCTTTTTGAAACCTGATATGGTTCGTTTCAGTGCGTTGTATTTCTCTGTTACCTTTCTTCCGATTGGTTGAAAAGAAAGAATTCTCATTACCTACTAAGGGGTGTTTACGCATAACGGGATTCCTTCCGTAGGATATTTTTTCGCTGTACTGGTATATACGATGACATCTCCCCGCATCTCCATCGTCTTGTTGTTTCGCATTATCTTTCACGAGGAGCTTATCGTTGTATTCCCCAACGCCTGTGTCAATAAAATTTTTATCGTCAACCTGATCGCGTACCTTGACTACAGCATTGAATTCCTGGCCAGATCGAGTCAAATAATAGACCTTTATTCGTTTGTGCTGATGGATTCATTCAAGATTATCGACATCGCCTGATGCATGGCTAGAAGATAGGGTATTGTTAATACCAATGGTTCGTACGAGATAGTGAACATCTTATCAGAGGTGACAGTGTGAGAGGTCATATATAGAATAGACGTTGTGCTTTCGTCGTGTGACAATGATTAAAAACCCTTGATGTACCGCAACTTTGGAACCCATCGATTGTGTGACCTTCATGCGTACGTGTATAGTTTTCACAGTTCGAACATCTGACAATTAATACAGCATTGCTTAAAATAACAAAAACGACAACTAATCTAACATCACATTCTTAAGATAGCTTGACATCTTGAGGACATAATACATATAGCCCATGGTGTAATCTTTGATATTTACACCGAAACATGTGGTTTTCCCGTATAATACAGTGTACAGGAGTGCATTAATAACTATCAGCCTGGATAAGTTTACTTCTCTCTTGTATGGGAGAATGAGTGCTGCTGAATCAAAATATGCCGAAAAATGGTTTTGGTGTTGCTGAAGGCATTTATATTTACAGCCTTTAAAGGTATGTTGAATCTTTAGCAGAGATATATAGACGTTACCAACTTGAATTCGCTATGTTCTCTGATTAGATTGACATTAATATATTTTAAAAATAAACTTATATTTTAGTATATTATATTGTTTTTATGTATTTATATAACGCTCTTTTTCAATGAAAATTATAATGTATAAAATATTTGAAAACTTGTTTTACTTTCCCCTCGTATGTTCGATTTATTGACTACATTAGTATGATGATGGCTGTTTATTCATCTGGTTGTTGTGTGTTAAAGTCTGTTATGTTCATGTATTAGCTTTACAGAAGGTAAAAACGTTTACTTTGTTTGTTTTTATCCATTAGGTATTATGATGGTTAGGTAATGTTATGCTAAATTTTTTTTTATTTTTTTTTTTTTTTCGTTTGAAATATTACTATGTTAATTAAAATTAACATTGTTATGGTTAGAGACATGCTTGACAAAGTGCTAATAAGTTACGTTTTTGCATGCTTATGTTAGTTACTTTAACTGGTGTTAAGTGGGTACTTGTTAATGTTGACTGCTTTATTCCTGCCTTAAGATGTGTTACGGTTTTTTTTGTTTGTACATTATTTTTAGTTCAGTTTGATTGCTAGTTAGCTTTATTAATGTGAAAACTTTGTTACGTTAGGAGTATACTCATTGGTCTAGTATGATTAATTACACACGGTTATGCGTAAAATTTTGTTAAATATTACAAGTCTTAATGTAAAATACCAAGCGATATTGTTTAGAAAGTGTAAGTAGGTTACAGTCTTTGTTATGCTATATTAGTACTTTACTGGTGTTAAGTGTGGGATACTTTGTTAAGGTTAACAGTTTATATTCCTGTTTAAGATGTGCTAAGTTTGTCTTTGTGGGTTATATTATTAGTTCAGATGATACTAAGTAAGCTTTTATTAATTTGAAAACTTTGTTACGTCAACATATATTGTTTGATCTTGTATAAAGAACTTGATTTATGGTTATGTTTATTTTCAAAATGATACCTCAAATTTGACCTTAATCAATAGATCAATAGATCACAGATGGTCAGGAGGGAGGTTGGATAGTGGTTTGATTTAGTGATTTACTGCTTTAGGGTATGTAAAAACGTAAATTTGTAAGTTATAAACATAAAAAGAATAAGAAATTTTATTTCTTGATTCGGTTCTGAAACCCATTATTTCGAAAATCTTACAGACTCGAAAAACATAATATATTAGAATCACAATATTGCATCATTACACAAATATTTAATAACTAGGCACCGCAGCGGAGCCAGCACCTGTGCAGCTGTCAACTCCTACTCCTCTGAGTCAGACTCCTTCTTCATTCTTTCCCTCCTTATTCATTTCATCCTTCTTTATTCCTCCTTCGACCTCTGTTTTGCACTCTGTGCTTCTTTTTTTCAGTTCGGGACCCCCCTAAGGAGGGGGCGTCCTAGACACCCTACAGGGGCTTATAACCATCATATATTCGAACTCTACGACCTCAATAACCCTTATAAGGACACCAACATTGTTGTTATACGAATGTTTATTAACTCGGCACCGCAGTGGCTCCAGCACCGGTGCCGGAGCCAACTCCTCAGATTCACATATCAAGTATTTCTAGAAATTCAACTCTGAATCCTCTCACCAAATTTCAGCCAATTACGAACACTTCGATTTTTAAAGGGGGTGGGGGCCCCCTTCGGGGACCCACGGGGAAGTAACTTTGTATATGACTAGGGTGCCTCCCCATCTAACACCCCTCCAAATTTTAACCCAATACGAATAACCCCATAACCCATGTAGATATATATTGGACTCGGAGCCGGATGCGAAGAAGAAACCACGGTGGAAATAATAAAAAAAATAATAATAATAATAATAATAAATAATAATAATAATAATAATAATAATAATAATAATAATAATAATAATAATAATAATAATAATAATAATAATAATAATAATAATAATAATAATAATAATAATACAGACAGATCAACACTAACCGATGTCTGAACCATACCGAACCATGAACCAGAGCCGGAGCCGGAGCCGGAGCCTGAGTCGGAGTCGGAGTCGGAGTCGGAGTCGGAGTCGGAGTCGGAGCCAGAGTCGGAGCACAAGACACCTCGAAATTGAGATCACTCCGTGATCTCAATTTCTTCGCCGTAATAATAATAATAATAATAATGTGTGTATGTGTATGTGTATGTGCGCGCGCGCTCAGTCTGTGTCTGTCGGTCAAACAGACCTTCGGTCTGTTTGACCTCCAGGTGGTCGGTCAGCCCAAACGCTTGTTAGGCCTAAACTCACCCGCTCAGATCAAGCAACAAAGGCGTAAGCGCAATATCGGCGTCCACCCTCGGGGGTGACCCCCCTCTATATACATCCCACCGACTTGAAATTTACGCGGATTCGAGCTTATCCCATACATAGATTATATTCCAAGTTTCAGACCTATAACTCTTATACTTTTTGAGAAAAAGCTGTAGGCGGTCAAACTGTTCCATCACTACTAGTATCATTTAATATTAATTTATATACTAGCAATAATATCATTGCCATTTAAATTGTTATTCATGGTTATTACTATTATTATCAATAATAATAATAATAATAATAATAATAATAATAATAATAATAATAATAATAATAATAATAATAATAATAATAATAATAATAATAATAATAATAATAATAATAACAACAGTTGGAATAAATAAAAATTGTGATGGATATGTTAGTAGTTGTTATTTAGCAACGAATGTTAAACGAAGTAATTATTACAATAAAAAGGCTGAAGATAGTTTCAATCATTACAGTAATCATGACATGTTATTATAACGGGTACTGTGTTGGTAGCCAGTTTGATCTTAATAAAATAGCTAATTTTACAAAAGTAAAATCGCTAAGTTTGTTATTTATTAATATTTACCTATTAATATTTACCTAGTTTTTCAGTTTTTTACCACAAGACTCAATAGAGTTTTCTGTTTAATGTCTTGTGGCATTGAGTTGTAAAGATTAGCTATTTTGAAGCTGACACATTGATTTGCTATTTTTATTTACAAAAGGGAACGTTTATGCAAGTATTATTTTGTAAATTAATTCGATTTGCTTCTAGCCTTGTTTATTTTGAGCGAATATTTGCTAGCAAGAAGTTGCAGGAATTGTTATGGATAATTTTATGTATTTCTTTTACAGTAGTAGTGGTATATTAAATGTTTCTTTACACTGTAATATCTTTAGTTATCTGAACAAGGATTGTGTATGGCTGTTAAAGTCTCTTGTAGTTCTAATGAGGTGAATAAAAGCCCTTTTGAACTACAAGAAGAGGATTTATTACTGAGTTACTTGTGGTTCCGTAGATAGGAAGACAGTAAATGGGGTGAATCAATGCGTTGTATATCTTTTTAAGAATGGAATGAGGTACAAAATATATATATATATATATATATATATATATAATATATATATATATTTATTATTATATAATATATATATATATTATATATATATATATATATATATACTATAACTATACTATATACCGGTATATATATATATATATATATATATAATATATATTATATATATATATATATTATATAAATATAAATATATATATTATATATATATTATATATATATTAAGTATAATATATATATATAGTATATATATAATATATTATGATCATATATATTGTATATATATTAATATATATAGTACTATATTATATATATATATATATATATATATATATATAATAATTATATTATATATATAATATATATATTCTATATACTATATATATTATTATATTTATATATATAAATATATTATTAGGTATATATATATACATATATATATATAATATATATATATATATATATATATATATAGTATATATATATATATAATATATATATATATAATATATAGTATAATATATATTGAATACTATATATAGTATATATAATAAATATATATATTATATATAGTATATAATATATATATATATATATATATATATATATTATATATATATATATATATATATATATATTATATATATATATTACAGTTCACCACCACCACGGGGCGAGCCTTTTCAAGGAGGGGCGGAAACATAAAAACATTAAAACCCACCCAAATCCCTAGCGTAACACAAATCTCTCATACGAGCGCAGACGTGGGCTTTAAAGGAGGAAGATTAAATATGTTATGAAAAACAGAAAGAAGGCAAAGACTTCCAACAGAAAAAGAAGCTAGCTGGATAAGATAAGAGGTACACAAAGAAACAAGTCTGGGTTCTCAACTAATCCCCGTCGCAAACTTCATAGCGAGAGCACAAGGCATCCATCTTGTGCTAACCCGTGGGCGATCAATGGTGGAAGGAAATGCGAGAGGGCTCAACTCCCCCGGTATCGCCGCTATAAAAGTACCTCATATGAAAAGAGATGGTGCGCCACGTTACGGATCCTCGACATACTAGAGGGGTCAAAAAGAGGTCTTGAAAAAGTAGCGGGACAGTTTATTAGGTCTCTCTTAGCTTTAGATTCAACCCTATCCAATAGAAGGCTAGGACCGGAGCCTCCCAAAATGTGAGAACATCACTTCATACAAGGGCGAATAAGGCCCTTATATAACTGTAGTAGACGTGAAGAGGAAAAATTTCCAGCTCACTTGGAAAACAGAACCCAGCTTCATTTGAGGGTCACCGCTTAGCAACCATTGAAATAAGAGGTTTCCAAGACAATTTGTTGTTTATGTTAAGACCAAAATGTTTATGTTATTCACTCGAGAGACGTAGGTGGTGTTTTTGAGAGGGAGATGTAAGGAAGTTTGAGTTTTTAAATAGTTGAATTTTACCTCAAGGTTAAGGCAACTCCCGAGAAATACCATCCAGATCGGCCAAGAATAGAAAAAATCGGAAAGCTAAGACAAAGATGTAACCTCTAGAAGGCAAAAAGAGAGCAGCATGATTTTGACATGATTAGACAAGAGTGGAGAGTTGAGTCACTCGGCGTAATCGAATGAACAGAGTTGGAAGTACAGCTGAGCAGATCGTTGATGAAAAGTAGGAATAAAGTTGGAGATAGAACCGAACCTTGAGGAACACCACAATTAACAGGAAACGAGTGCTGATATGGAGCGATCGGAGAGAAAACTAGACAAGAGTAAGCAAAGAGAAGGAGGAAACTAAAGGAAGGGAGCTTAGAGAGCAGTGAGCTGCGTGCCAAACCCCCGGGTCAAAAGCTTTGAATTGTCAGCGCCACCCACGCGCAAGACCCCATGGTCCTTAATGATAAACATGAAAGTAACCCTAATGATAAGCCTGACCGGGTAAACTAGCGAACATTATTCTGTGTCATATTAGCCTCAAACATTGGTCATAAAGTATGATAGTTAGGGGTTTTTTGTAGGGGAGTAGGTTACGTTTTTTGATGTAATTGTAGTTACTTTACCGATATTACTCTCAGTGTACTGTTGTTAAGTTGACCTGATTTAATTCGTCACGTACGGTAATGTTTATGTTAGTTTAGGCTGATATTATGTTTAGCTTTACGGATGGCTAAACTTATTATGTGCTAAGCCTTTTATTACATCGTTCCAATATGTTAGTTAGGTATGATATGACAAATATTAACTATGATGAATATTAAACTAACCATTGATATGAACATAGATATGATAACAATGGGAGATAGGCTAGTTCTGGCCGATGTTATTCCTTACCGTTGATAGGCAAAGAAATTTGCTAATGAAAACGTTATGTTCTTCTTCGTTTAGAGTTGATATATTGTTAGCTTAACTGAATGTTATACACAGTTTAATAATCTGAGTTTAGGTATTCGGTTATGCCGTCTTAGTCGGAGTTAGGCATTTTATTAGTCTGACATTGCGATAGTTATGTTAGGAGGACTACTGATAAATTTTTGATTTTAAGTTTAAAAATTACTTACGAGGCCAATGTAAATTAGCATTGTTATTTGGAAAAGTGGGGTTTAGATTGGAGTTTGTTGCATTGTTGCTACTTTACCTTTGATAAGTCAGGAACTTTGTGAATGTTATAAACCAGCACTGTAATTTTATTAAGAATATGTAAGGTATGTTACGGTTTTGTTGTTTACCATTATGTTTCTTAAGGTTTCAGGTTATCCTATGTTATCTTATCTGGTTTAAGGTCGTTACGTTTGCTAGATGATAGCAGTTTATTTCGTTAGGCTGGGTTGTTTAAAGTATCGTTATGCTCTTCGTTTACGCTTTACTGAGGAACACCTTTGTTATGTTTGCAATTATTCATATTCATCTTGTTGTGTGCTGGTATGATTCGTCTAGGTTAAAGAGTTATGATATAACTCTCTTTGCTAAATAACTTACTGTATGTAATGTAAATTAACATTAATATTTTAGAGCATGCCTTGAAAAAGTGTGAATTGGCTACGTTTGTAGGTTATGTTAGCTATTCACGTTAGTTGGGGAATGAGTGTAAACTTGGTTTAATTTTACAACTCTGGATAAAGGCTTTAACGTAAAGGTAATGTTAAGGGTTTGTTGTTTTACATTTTAAATGTTCTTAGTTAGGTAATGAATATGTTACGTCTTTATCTGAAGTGGAAAAACTTTGCATGTTTAAGCATTCTATTCGTTGGGCCGTATGATAGTTAGGTAAGTTAGGATAGGTTTTGGAGGTTGTAGTTAAAAATAATTTTTACTACTGAAAATTTTTCAAAAGAACTACTTTTTGTTAATGTGATGATGCAGAATAATCTCCAGAAATATGCTTGAATCATAGAAACATGGATGGATGGGAGGGGTTGGGCTGGGTGGTTTGATTCATTGGATTTGATTGATTTTTTTGAGGTATTTCTGATAACGCCCGTACAAAAAGCAAATTTTTTAAGCACTAAAAATAGAAAGAATGAAATTTTTTTAGCAAAAACAAAAAAAGTATTTAAACTCAAAATAAGGATAAATAAATAAAAAAGTTTTTATAAGATATATTTTTTTTTAAAATACAATAAAATTAAAAACAAATAAAGATTTGAAAAATAAATTTAAATAAGTAAAATTAAAATAAATAAAAAAGTTTTAAATCAAAATAATTTTAAAAAAAAATATTTTAATTAAACGTTTATTAAAAAAAAAGAAAACGAGATTTGAAAATAGAAATGTCAGTCTTCAACCTTTAGAAAACGGGTTATCTTTGTAAGATGCAATACAAAGGAAGACTTGTACATGTTTGAACAGAATCAAATGATAAATTTTTGTTAAATATTACTATGTTAATTTAAAATTAACATTGATATGTTGGAGATATTCTTGACAAAGTGTGAATAGGCTCCGTTTTGCATGCAGTGTTAGATACTCTACTGTTGTTAGTATGGATCATTGTTAATGTTAGCAGTTTATTCGTGCGTAAGTTATGTTAGGTTTGTCGTTGTACATTATATTTCTTAGTTAAGATTATGCTATTTTCTAGGCTTTATTGGGTGTGCAAAACTTGTTGCGTTAGCGTATAATTTCGTTAGTCAGTATGATAATTAGGTAAGATTTTGATAAATTTTTGTTAAATATTACTGTTAATGTAAAAATAGCAATAATATGGTAGAGATATGCTTGAAAAAGGTGTGAATAGGTTACGTTTTGTATGCAGTGTTAGTTACTTTACTGTTGTTAAGTATGGAACTGCCAACATTAGCAAAGTATGGAACTTTGTAAATGTTGGCAGTTTACTCCTGCGTAAGGTATGTTAGGTTTGTCGTTGTACATTGTATTCTCAGTTCAGGTTATGCTATGTTAGCTTTATTGGAGTGAAAACTTTGTTACGTTAGCGTATATTCGTTGGTCAGTATGATAATTAGGTAAGATTGTGATAATTTTTTTTTTTTTATTTAAATATTAACTAATGTTATCGTAAATATAAACAATAATATGTTTAAGACCGAGGTGATTTGCAAAAAATGTGTGATAGGTTACGTTTGTGGTGCAATATGTTAGTTCTTTAATGTTGTTAAGTTATGAACTTTGTTAATGTTTTAGCAGTTTTATTTTCGGGCGTAAGGTATGTTAGGTTTGTTGTTGTGCAATTATATTCTTATGTCATGTTATGCTATGTTAGCTTTATTGAGGTGAAAACTTTGTTACGTTAGCATATATATTCGTTGGTCAGGGTATATAAAGAACTTTTTTTGTGTTATGCTTATTATCCAAAATGTAACTCGAAATGTGACTAAAATCAATAGATCAATATAATCATGGAAAGGGGAGGGAAAAAGGGGAGGGGGAATTCCACTACGTGAAAACGACGATCCTATGCCCTCTTGCTTTGCTGCTTTTTTTAGGGTGTATAAAGCAAATTTTTTTAAGTTATAATCCATATAAAATAAAAAAGAATTTGTTAAAAATATATATTATTTTTAAACAATAAAAATAAAAAATAAAATAAAAGTTTTTTGTGTTATAGTTATACAATATTATTTGGATCAATAGATAAATAGATCTAAGATCCAATTTAGATCAATGGATTGGGCGGGAGGGGGGTCAGTTTGATTTACTGATTTACTGCTTTTAGGGTTTGTAAAACACGCTACCATGTTTGGATACGCTGTAGCTTCAGGATTGGTCAAAAAATCAGGTAATAAAATTTTAGTAAAAACAAAATGTTTTAAACAAATAAAACAAAAAAACATAAATAAATATTTGAAAAAAAATATATATATATATATTTTTTTAAAGTAAATAATAAAATTTAAAAAAAAATTAATATTTTAAACCACTTCCCTCTTCTGTGTGTTTCCAAATTTCAATCCCTCAAAATCGCCAATTTCCAAGGTTCTTGGGGCTGGAGCTCCAACCCGGGATTATCGAGCGTAGGCCGACAAGTAACCTTGGCTAGCGATGAGGCTTCCTTAGTAAGAAAGGTGTTTGCTTTCATCCATCTAACACCAATTTTCAAGGTTTTGGGGCTCAGACTCATTAAGGGAAGGGTCCCTACGCACCTTTTACGAAAACTTGAAACAAACTATCTTAATTACGGATGTTACGATCTATAAACATATATTCTGATACCAATGATTAGTTTATTAACAAATATTTACTAACTCAGCACAGTACAGCTTTTCTTCTGAGGATACCCCTCCGGGGGGTTCACAGACACCCTTTACGCCCTTGCAACCATCATTTTCAAGTTCTACGACCTTCAAATAAAATTATAAGTCAAAATATACGGTAATACGGACGGCGCAATATAAAGTAAGCTATAACGAATATTTATCAAATACATAGCAAACCGCACGCGGCTTCAGCAGGCCTGTGCCAGTGCCCCACCCCGACTCCCGGACTCCTTTTATGACTTCCGACTCCTTCTCCCGAGTCCTTCCTTCTCTGACTCCGACTCCCTTTCTCCCCTTCTCTTTGCATTCGCAGTTCTTCTTATACTTATATATTATTATATATTATATATAATATATATACTATGTATTTATATATATATATATATATAATATATATTATATAATATATATAGTTATATAATATATATATAATTAGTATATATATATATGTATATATACAATAATATATATATATATTAATATATCTATATATTTATATAATATATATATCGTATAATATTATATATATATATATTATATATATATAATTATAATAATATAATATATATATATATTATTATAGTAATATATATAATATATTATAAGATATTAAAAAACTCTGCGACAAAATCGGAGGGCTGATAGAGCAAACGATAAGGAAAACATTTCATTGGTTAAATCTAATCTTATGTGGTATGACCGCTCGTATTTCAAAAGTTACGGGACGACTTAAGGTAAAACTAGTTTAATGTTGTTTGACGCGGGTCGCATGTGGTAGGTTCACGACGCTCGACAGATTAGGGTTAACTTGCAATTTTAAAATGCGTTTATGTGTGTGCGTACATGTATGTACCTTAACGGTCCCTTTACGGAAACTACTTGGCAATAACCTTTACTTGGCCCAATCTCCATCATCGTTGTATTTTCAGGTACATGTATAGGCATCGGAATTAACGTAATGGATCACTACACACTTCTTTCCGAGCTTAACCGACAAGATAAACTGTGGTTCCGTGCTGCGCCCCCACTGGGAAATGGGCGAAGAGCCGCACCTCATATACCGGGAACGGTTTCCACAGAGAAATCACCCCCACCACACAATGTCTTTTGCTGGCTTCAATCAGCGCCTTCGGATAATGGGAGCCATTACTTCGTCCCCTGGTGGCAACATTTGGTAGAAGGACGCGTAATAAGTTACGAGGGAGCTCCTGCATTTGAAGAGAGGTGCTTCGAAGAAGAGTCCGCCAACCGACGGCAGGTCGACTAGCAACACGCGCCATGTGGATCATGCGCCATGGGCGAGGGGTTTTCAAAAGTCTTCGTCTGTGGTTCGGATCTTGCAGGAGGACACGCGTCAAACAAACATTTCATAAGTTGGGTTTATTTTACACACTCCGGTAACTTTGAAAAGAAAGCGTCATACAACATAAGCTTTTCACTTTAAACAATAAATGTTTCTTATCGTTTGCGTACATCTATTAGCCTCCCGAGTTTTGTAGAGAGGTTTTGGGAAAATCACCCTTATATTATATATATATTATATATACTTATATATAAATATAATATATATAATTATAGTATTATTATATATATATATAATATATATTATATTTATATAATATATAATTATATAAATATATATATAATAATATATATATGTATAGTTATATAGTATTTATTATAATATTATATTTATAATTTATATAATATATTTAGAAGAGTATATATATATAATATATATATTATATATAATAATTATATCTATATATATATTATATATATATTGTAGTCATATATATATATATCATATATATCATTATAGTATATATGTTGTATGTTAAATTTACTCATGACTACTCCATCCACAAGGTGTAATATTAAAATAGTTTTTAACGAGATGAGGATTGGATTCGGGACCAGAGGCACTGTTTGATAGCGAATCTTTTCGAAATTTTAATAATTAACGAAAAAGGAAAATTTTGCGGTAAACCGGAAATAAAATTCGATATTGTGTTATCATTTGCCGTTTACCACTGGACTTCTGAAAAACACAAAAAATTCCAATTTTACTTCAGTTCCATAGAGATGTATACTATTTTTTGGGGTTAATATAATAATATAATGATATATTATATCTATTAATATATATATTATATATATATATATTATTATTATATATAAATATATATATTATATTTTATATATATTATTATATAATATTAAGAGTTTAATTATATATATAATCAATATATATTATATATATATTATAGTTGACAAGGACTATATATATAATAATATACTTATAATATAATATTAATACTTATACTACTATAAGTATAATTATAATATATCAGTATATATTGCGTACTGATAGTATCAGTATATATATAGCAGCGACCTCTAGTAAGCTTTTAATTACCGGCTCCGGGACTCTCTCTCTCTCTCCTCCACTCCATCATCGGTCCTCTCGCCATTCTCATCACATTGTCCTCTCTCGCGAAGAGACTCGCGGGATCATCATTTTCCATGCTTCTTTCTCTTAATCCACATCATCTTCTCTCTCCTTCTGTCTCTCTCTCTCCTCGTCTCTCGTATTATGCGCGTCTCTATTACTTCTCTCTCGTCTCTCTCTCTGTCTCTCTCTCTCTCCGTCTTTCTCTCTCTCTCATCTTTCCTTTGTATATATATGTTTATATATATGTGTGATTATAAGTATATTTAATATAATATATATATATATATATATACTTACGTCAATATCGGGGATTATGGTTAAAGATCTTACGGTAAGCCCAGTAACCATAACACCCTTGTGCTAGTACTAGGAATCTAACCTAACTAACTAAGCATGGGATTTTTTAACCATACTAAGACATAAAATTAATATATATAATTATATCTCTATATGATTACTATTTTTATAATGTTTGTATATATTATATATCGATTATCGAGTATATATAGTATATATAATAGTATATATATCAATCGTTTTATGTATAGTACTATACAACTAATTACTAATGACTACTACAGTCTACTATATAATGACTCATACGTAAGTATTAATAATACATCATATATAGACTATAGCTGTTTATATATAGTATACTTAGCTGGTTATATTAGTTTGTCATATAGAA